>CM035785.1:46337959-46640459 GCA_020466265.1 Siphamia tubifer | reverse complement strand
GTGTAGTCGAGTCCATTCATTGCCTTTTCTCCTTCCACTAGTTTTATGTTACGTGTCCTGCATCTGACACTTGACACAACAGATGACTGAACCTAAACTGTTGCATAAAGGTAATGCTTCGAGCTGTACTGTTGGACATCTACCTGAAGTGATTAATGTTGATATGTTTTTGCACAGTTGACATGAAAGCACAATGAGTTGACACCTCATAAGTTACAGTATGTAGCATTAGCATGTTCCTGACCAATGACATGCATCTATCACTGACAAATGTTCACATGCAACCAGATCAGCAGACCTCATTTTATGCATATTTTCAGGGTAGGTTCCTGTGTAATTTTAGCTGTTTCCCCTCCTAACAGTTAGTTAGACTGAGAAGATGTTCATTTTTATTGAGGAGTCAATTAAAGGCTGTGAAATACCACTGAAGCACATCATAGTTTGGAGACATTAAAGGCTGCGCAAAGTAAATGAGGTGGAATAGAAACACAGGATACATGCATGGGCCTGTGTGTGTGTGTGTGTGTGTGTGTGTGTGTGTGTGTGTGTGTGTGTGTGTGTGTTCTTATCTTACTATCTTTATCGAGACATTGATGTGTTAACACACTCATGCTATGGGGACCAAAATCCAGGTCCCCAGGAGGGTTAAATATAAATGTAGGTCCCCACTAGTAAAATATAAATCTGTGTGAAGTATGAAAATGTATGTAAATGAGGTGGCTCTATACTGTAAATACATTCATTTGTGTTTTCTGGAAGTCCCCATAAAACAAGAGGGAAACAGGTGTAAAGTGAAACATGTATTTTTCAAAGGTTTGAAGATGTTTGTACCTTTTTTTTTTTAATTATTTATTTATTTGTATAGATTTGAACATGTATATCTCATTTTATGTATTTATTTATACAGACAGATAGCCTTTATTGTCATCATCATTTGAGCATCATCTTTCAGTCAGTACAACATAAAAACAATCGATTACTAAAATAAATAATGACTAAAAAAGCACTTTCATAAAGCATGAGGGGAAACAGGTTTAAAGCGAAACCTGTATTTGTCAAAGGTTTGAAGATGTGTTTACTTTAAAAACGAAAAATGATTCATTTTTATGTATTTTTTTATTATTAAATGTTTTAAATTAATTTATTATTATTTTTAAATATTATTATTTTATTTATTTATTTTTAAATGATTGTTTTTGTATTTATTCATTCACTTTTGATTTTTGTTATTTAAAGAATTCAAAATTATTGTAATCATTATTTTATGTTTTATAATTATTGTTATTGTATGTATTAATCCATTTTTAATTTTAATATTTTTTTAAATTAAATTTTAAATTTTTATAATTATTATTTTTCTTTTATTTAAAAAAAAAAAAGGTAAAAGTTTACACTCACTACCCAATGTCTACTTAATTACAAACTTGGTCCTCATGACACATGTAAACGAGTTTGTGTGTGTGTGTGTGTGTGTGTGTGTGTGTGTGTGTGTTCACCAGTGGTGTGTGATGTGTTTACAGTCATAGACCGTCAGCTCTGCAGGAGTATAAAGACTGCTAGTGTCTCAGAGTTAGGCCAGTGGGTGACCTTTGCCCTCTGGTCCCGGTAGAGCCGTCCTGTAACAGAGGTGTGAATATTGCACCTGGATGTTTTGTTAGAGACAGAGGCCCTCATGCCCTGCTGGTCAACCCGTAAACCAGCCTCAAACTTGGCAGGCAGCCCCTTCCCATGTACTCTGTCTCTGTCTGCATGTGTTTACAAAAGCCCCATTTTTCCTACATCCATTTGGAGCTGTACAGTATGTTTTCACAGACATCTCACATACTCAGAGAATGTGAGTGTCCTACTTCCTCTGTGATCCTGCTGCGAGCGATTTGTAATCAACTTTTTACAGATGCAATGTAACTTTATGACCTGCTGCACTTGAACTTGTAATGATGCCCTGCGCCCCTGATGTACGGGTGCTTCGATTCAGAAACAGTGTGGTTGGTATATAACCTACATATGCACGCAAAAAGCCAGCTGTGATGTTACCGCTCAGGCTTCCAAACATCTGCTCTCCAGGTGTGCTCTTACCTGATTATTCAATCCTGTATCACTAATAAAACTTCTACAGAGAACCTTTAAAAGGCAGTCAACTGGCACAAGCAGGTTCTCTGTGTGTTTCCAACATAGAAACTATATTTATTATACACAGTACATTTCCCAGTGTTAAAAAAAAAAAAAAAAAAAAATGCAGTGTCAAAGTATTTGACAATTTTCTCCATTATTCACTCCAGAAAGAGACAAAAGGCACAAAATTGAAATCGCAAACACATACATGCGCATTGAAACAGGACGTCTGTTTTCCACCCAAACACAGTAGGTAATTTGCAGTGGAATTATTACTGAGAAAATCACGGACATGGGAGTAAGAACTCAGACATTCTCCGTAATTATTCAGAATTATCAGTGGTCCTTAGGTAAGACTGATCCTGTGCGAATAGGGCAAAAGATGTATTTGAACTCCCATTATTTTGTCAGCATAAATACAAGGACGTTCCACTACAGACGAACCATGAATAAGTGTAAAGTTGACTCTGGAAATATAACTCTAGGTTCAGTGTTAATTTTACACAGTAGATAAGGACAGTTAGGTAGTGGTAAAATAAACTGTTTAAGTGTTATATTAACGCTGGTAAGTTTACTGTGTAAGACCCAGTGACCCAGTGTTTGTCGTCTTAATTCCAGTTGATTAGCAGTGGGTATTTCTGGCAGAGCATGTCTCTGCATGGGGCTGAGGTTTACAATGGAGGCAGCTCTGGGAAAAGGACAAATGAGCCATGCAGGTACCAGGAGACTGGCTCCAGGCTGTAGCTCTATACCTTATTAAACACAGGCCTGCAGTCACTCACTTTAATCCCTTTGATTAATGATGGTAGTTGTTAGGGCACATGGACACACAAGTATGAAACTAGGTTTTTTTAAATGTGCTTTTGTATATAGTATGGAACCTATGGAAGCAAATGTGTTTTATCAGATTTAGAATTTTAAAAGCACACGTTTTTAACACAACTGCATGGAAAATAAAGATTTCATGATAATATTTGTGAAATTTTTTGTGCATTTGAAACCTTTTTTTTCCCAATACTGTATTTTAACCTGCATTCACGAGTGCTAGAGTTAAAACATGCATGAGTTGATCTTCAGACATTAAAACCCATTAGAAAACATTAGAATAGCATCATGTCATTTTTCAAACCACTGAGTGCAGATTAAATTAGTTAAAATACATTGATGACAATAAAACATAAAAATAACAGTAAGTATTTCTTATGTGTATAGAGTGATATCACTTTGACTCAAGACAGTTTGAGGGTAATAGCAGTGAGTACTTGGATCTATGGAAGCAAACCTGTTTCATAAGATTTTTAATTTTAAAAGCCATTGAATTTTTTAAGTCTGATTTTTTTTTTTGGGACACAAATGAAGCATCTGAATTTTTTTTTTTTGCACTGAAATTATTGTCTCCAAATTCAATTATGTTCATGAATTTAGAATAAAGAAATTGAAGAGTATTAAAATCTGGGTGTGTCAAGACCCACCTGACACACCCACTATCTGCGCCCATGCTAACAACAGAAATACACATTTGTTTTCCACCTACTGATGTTTAAAAATAACCCCCCTTCTATGTTGTTCATCCTAATTAAGTGTGTGTTCTTTGGTATAGGGGCTGTTAAGAGTTGAATCATGGACAGTGAGGTGGAAACCATGACCTTTGCTTTTGACAGTCCTCTGAGCCCCAGGCAGCTGACAGGTTTGGGGATGAACTGTCTCACTGGACATAAATTCAAACACTCTGGACCAGGTCTGTCCAGTCCTCAGGAGTACAGCCAGTGGTTGCCCTACCGCCACGATGCCAGTCTGCTGCCCATGAAGGAGGACCTCGCCTTCTGGCTCAACAGCATCATGGGTGAGACAAAAAAAATACATGACACACATCTAGAAATGAAGATAAAGATGTTTAAAGTGTAACCCCCCCCCCACCAAAAAAGAAAGAAATATGTTTCTAAAAATCACTATCCCACAATTTGATTTAAATTGTAAGTTCACAATCTTAAAATGACAACATATTTATTTTTCATCTCATCATCTGTACTTACTTTATCCTCATTATAGGGTCACAGGGGTCATAACAGAATGATCATCAAATGCACCATCACATTTAAGACACACTTCAGATGGTTTCGTACAAAACTCAGAAAATTCTAGAAAATAATATCTATCAGACCATGTTCCCAAATAAAAAGCAGCAGATTATGAAACACTTTCCAACTCTTACTTTCTGTTTTAATTCTGATCTTTCAACTTCTCCTTTAAACATGTTTCACATTTATATTCAATAATTACTTCACAAAGGGGGGCATGGCGGTGCAGTGGTTAGCACTCATGCCTCACAGCAAGAAGGACCCTGTTTTGATTCTAACACCAGACCTTTCTGTGTAGAGTTTGTATGTTCTCCCTGTGTCTTTGTGGGTTTTCTCCAGGTACTCCAGTTTCCTCCCACCATCAAAACATATGCACAGATAGATTGGTTAATCTAAACTGCCCATAGGTGTGAATGTGAGACAGATTGTTTGTCTATATATGTCATAATAATAATGAATTACATTTATATAGTGCTTTTCTATGTACACACATACTCAAAGCACACAGTGTATAATTTATTCATTCAGTCTCACATGCTCACTCTGATGGTGGTAAACTACATATGTATCCACATTTGCCCTGGGGCAGACTGACAGAAGTGTGGCTGACATTTTACACCTACAGCTCCTCTGAACACCACCAAACATTCATACGCCAGTGTGAGGGACACTGGAGGGAACGAGGGTGAAGTGTCTTGCCTAAGGACAAAGCAGCAGAACGGGATTCAAACTGCCAACCCTTTGGTTATTGGACAACCAACTGAGCCAGTCAATCCTGTGATGAACTGGTGACATGTCCAGGGTGTACGCCGCCTTTGCCCATTGTACCTGGGATAGACCCCCAGCAGTGTTGGGAAAGTTCACCTTGATTAGGAACTAGTTCAAAGTTCAGTTCAAGTTACTCAATATGAATTAGTTCAGTTCATCGTTCATTCTTCAAAATTATGAACTAGAAGTTCATGGATCCCAAAATGAACTTTTTCGTTCTTTTTTGTGTTATTATTGTAAACGTATTATTAACCGTTTCTGACGTTATCCTGCAGTCAGTAAATCAGGGGAAAAATCCCGCCCCTCCAGGGCGGAAGTAAGTACCTTACCCCGGGGTTAACTTCCCTCTGCAGGTTCTTAGAACACAAAGAGCGGTTTCAGTGAGCTTCGTTTTCAATGTTTATTTCCAAGAACGGGACAACACCTGCTCCAGTCGCCGGTCACACTCTGTACATTTAACTCTTTTTCTCGGCTCCCAAAAACTCTCTGCACCCCTCTCTCTCTCGCTCTCACCCCCCGCCGAATAATACAAAAATGATATCTATGATAATGCTGTGTTTTGATCCCATATTATGCCTTATAGGACTCAATAATTACGTTATAAGAACGAAATGTGAACTACATAAGAGCGCAGTTCAATAAAAGCCAGAATAACCGTGTTCACAACTTCCCGTTCATTTGTCAAAAGTGAACGAGTCGCGTTCACGTTCATCAAAAATATGATATAGTTCGATCGTTCGATCGTTCAATGAACGCGTTCAGGTACAACACTGACCCCCAGTGACCCCCATGAGTGAGTGAGTGAGTGAGTGATCCTCCTGGACATAGGCTGGTGTTTTCCCTTGTGTGTGTGTGTTTCCCCTTGTTTACATTCCAAACACAATTTTAAAGGTTAAAATATTATTTGTTTTTTAACTGTTTTAATGTTTTTACTTAATCAACTTGAGCTATAAATAAAAATACCAAACTATATGATTTTTTTATACATTATTCCACAAGTGTACTTTTTTTTGGCACACTTGGTGCTTAGTAAGAGCCTTTCTGTGAGGGATACCCGAGGGTTTATTATCCCAAATCTTTGAAATGCCTTATCTAAGAAAAACTATTTGGGGATTCTAAGTAGAAGTGATGTTTCCCTCCACTTCACTGCTTTGTCAAGTAAAACATAAAGGTAATGAACATGTCCAAACCTGTAGAGAGGTGTCTGGAAAGTGACTGATCCTTGTTTTTACTATGATGAAAATGATCCAAACAGCTTATAGGCCAAAGAACATTAAATGTTTGGAACCAGGAGGACTGTAAAATTCACAATGGACTCATCAGTTCCTTCAAACTGGAACCTGATCTCTACCATCTTTTGCCAGTTCTGAGCTTGTCTCAGACGAAACATTCCTGTGGCTACTTATGGTATTTTCTAAATCTATAAATCACAACGTGGGTTAAGGTAGACAGAGTTTCCTTCCTGTTGACACTACTGCTCCCATTCCACAGCATAATGTTGTTTTGATGATAATTTAAGATTAAGGTGCCTAAAAATGCACAATAATACTATGGGTATCCAAGAGATGACACATCATTTCATACAACAAAACATCCTTCAGGCATGAAAGTTAACAATAGCTTATTGTATTAAACAATTATTTTAGGATTTTCGTGGATATACATTATTAGAAAACACTTATTACACTTGTTGCATATTTTTAAGACTGAATATTAACCCTCAGGTATCAGTTCCAGAACTGCCCTGACTAAGCAATAACTGTGTGGAAAAAGCACACTTATGAAATTATGCACCCCCCCCAAAAAAATCATAGTTTCATTATTTAATTTGCTGAAATAAAAAACGTAAGAGTTAAAAACAAGTACTAAATAATTGTAAAATGTTTAACCCTCTAAATGTCAGATTTGATACAAAATTATCTCTATTGACCATGATTTCAAAACATTATCTGATGCAAAAAACAGAACAAATGCTTATTTTGCATGATTTATGCCTTAATGTCTTATGGATCAAAAACAGTGGTTATGTAAAAGAAGTAATTGTGTGTTTTTGGCACACTTGGGAGACAGATGCTAGTCAAGTAATTTAACATTTAATTTGGTGGACCGATGTTTAAAGATCATGCAAAAAATTTAAAATTCTGATCTTATTTAAATTCTGAAAAATAATATGAACTTTTTAAAACACAAAGCACAGTAGGGTTAATGGATAGTTAATGGACATTAATTTTCATTGCATTTGGGTTCACAGTAAAACAAGTCAAGGTTATTATCATTAACAAAACCTCATGAAATGACAAACTAGAACATTTTTATTGACTGAAACAAATAAAAACTATAAAAGAAAAAAAATAAGTGAAACTGTATTCTGTGCTGACAAAAGTTACTGAAACATAAAAAAAAAATACAGATAAAATTCCCTTAGTTTTGGAAGAATCGATTTATTTTGCTCAAGCAATTTTAGCTCGCGGCACCATGCAACACTTCACGGTCTGTCACTTCTCGCGACACTTGTCGTTTAGCGCTTCTCGTCTCCACTCTACCCTGACAACATGGAGACGACGAGCAGCAGTCATGTGGGGGATTTATTTGAATATGACAGTGAGGAAGATAGAAAGATATTTAAAAAAAACTACAACGAAGCATGTACAGTAGGTTCTTATTGCCCTTATTGAAACGCTAGCTTGACACTCATCAGACTTCCTCGTATCATGCACAAAAAAAACCCACGAGTCCACTTCTTAAACTTAACTGTTTACATGAAAACTTGAACGTTACAAAACTCAAAGGATACCCACAGTCACAATACTTTAAAATTCAAACAACATGTCCGAGAAAAGAAAAAGAGAGAAAGAAAAGGCGAGGTAAAAAAAAAAACATTGCGCTCCAATCTTCGTTCTGATTCCTACTGACCTGTCACCATGGCAACCACCCCCAGTACGTCGTGGGTTGTTAAACTTCATAATAAAAGCCCTTATACATTTTAAATGAAATGCTATGGGAATGCTATGTAGAAAACGTTGTACTGGCATTGTAACAGGTATTGGCATTGTAAAATGTTGAATGGAAGGATACAATTACAGACACTGAAAAAAAACTGTATTTTGGGAGGGTATTTTTGTATTATAATGTATTTTACAATGCCAATCTTTGGATTTTTTTTTACAATGTTTTTTTTTTCTTTCAAGCTTCTCAGGTAAGTTATGAACAATATTTATCTTAACAATGAACTTGCATCCTTTTAAATAAAATTATTCAAACTAAAATAAACTGCATTTAAGCTCCTACAAAGCATCTAGGGCAGGGGTGTCAAACTCCAGTCCTGCATGTTTTAGACATGTCCCTCTTCCATCACACCTGTAAACCACTGCATCATTATCAGTCTTCTGCAGAACTGATGAGGAGCTGATTCTTAACTCCTCAGTGTCATCAGTGCTGACACATTCTGAATGGATGGTTGAGTTTATATATTCAGAAAAATTCAAACGTTTTATTTATTTATTTTTTTACTATGCTTTTACTGAGTTTTGTTCATGGAACTTGTGTCAAAAGGTAATTATTGTAGAAAATGGCAAAATTAAAACTGCTGGGACCAAATTTCAATATTACTTCTCTTTTTTAATACTTTTTTTGGCCAATTTTTCCATATTATTTACAGTTTTCTAAATAAGTTTTGTTGCTCATTTTGTTTGTTTTTCTACATATTTTTTATTTTATAATTACAAATTTTTTTTCCACTTGTGTCTTACTTTGTTCATGTTACTATTTATTTTGTTAGGTTATTATTCATTTTTGTTCATTTTATTGATGACTGGTTGTTTTTGTTCATTTTGTTGCTTAATTTATTCTTTTTTTTTTCATTTTCTTTTTTACCGTGGCACTGCTAAAGTCTCAGGAGTTAAAGGGTTAACTGAATCATGTGGAAGAGGGAAATATCTAAAATATGCAGGATACCAGCCCTCAAGGACCGGAGTCTGACACCTGTGATCTAAGGGGGGAAAAAACAATAAAAACTTGCAAACCTGCTCTAAAAAAAGTCAAAACTAAAGAAAGCTAAACTATGCAGAAAACGTGATTTAGTGTCTGAATCCCCCCAGATGTGAATATTAATGCTGATAATCTGATGGAGAGGCTGGATAACGGAGTCGTCCTCTGTCAACTGGCACAGACATTGCAGGAGAAGATGATCAACAACAGCAACAATGGCAAGGTGTTGCAACAGGACAAACTCACGCACACATGTACACACACACACACACACATGCAAGTAAAACATAATTTTGTTTTACACTGTTAACATGTCTATAGAATTAACAGAATTAAATTAAAACACAATGCAAAATTGTTTATTAAGAGAAGAGTTTTGTGTTAAATATAGCTGTAGATTTGTATGTTAACAAAACCAGATTTAAAGTAATTACAGGATGTCCCATAAGTCTCCATAAATAGACAAAATAAACATTTCTTGACATAAACCATTTTTATTTATTTAATATGCTCTATATGACTGACATTTCAATTCATTGCTCTTTATTAAAATGCATTCTTTGGGTTATTTGAAATATAAAGATATACATGTTAGAGCCATACAGAGGTGATAAAAGTACTCACATTCTGTACTTAAGTAGAAGTACAGCTACTGGTGTGAAAAATACTCTGGTAAAAGTAGAAGTACAGAAGTAAAAGTAAAAAAAAAAAAAGTACAACTTCTCAATTAGGAAAAAACGGAAAAATTTCCAAAATATTCAAAAATAAAGCCTTTAAAAGTGAGTTATTGTGTAGATGATGTGTTTTATTGGGTCATGATACTCAGTTTAGTGGGTATGGACAGGACATTTAGGAACATTTTAAAAATCATAAATAGGAGATTTAAAAAAGAAAAAAAAAGTCTAATATAAGATCTTTAAAAAAAAATCTAAATCGTGAGATAAAAGTTATTAAATAAAAAGTCAAAATACGAAATGAAAGGTCAAAATTATAAGATAAAAAAACCTTTGCAGTCATTGCTTTATAGTCATGTTTATTATAATCACTACATTTGTGTGTTTTTCTGCATGCATCTGTACTATATGTTATTTGTACCTGTTTCTACATATGCAGCACTTCATACGGAGAGTGATCCACTGGCGAGCTGATGCTACTTCTGGGTCATTTTTTGCCAGAGATAACACAGCTAACTTCCTCTACTGGTGCCGCAAGATCGGTGTGGATGAGGCTTACCTTTTTGAATCTGAGGATCTGGGTGAGTTATGACTACAGATTATTGTAATAAACCTGATGTCCAGTGCAAAAATTAGCCTGAGATTAGAATGACCACACATATGCATGTATTAGTCTGAATCTCATTACACCCCTTAGCCCTACCCCCTACCCCTATCATGCTAACATAATTATATAATATTAATATATAATTACCTCCACCGGGGAGGTTATATTTTTGCGTTGGTTGGTTGGTTTGGATATTTGTTTGTTTGTGTACAAGATAAATCAAAAACTTATGGATGATTTTGAAGACATTTCCAGGGTAGGTTGGTAATGGGGAGATCTGGAAATGATTAGATTTTGGTGGTGATCTGGGGGGGATTGGTGGTTACCTTGGTGGAGATCTTTTCTAGTTTCTTAATGCACTTCTCCATTACTCAGACACGTCGACGCATGCCAGTAGATGCATGAGAATAATTGTATGAGATGTGCAGGGTAATCCCCATCAACAATGAGTCCCACCTGCAGGCGGACTAATCTTCATCACTTAACTAATTGAATGATGAGGCGAGTAAACCTCCTATACTTTGACAGGCTTTACTTTATTGTTGTCAAAGCCCAGATAAACTTTTTTTTTCCATTTCCCATCTTCTTCTCTTGCTGCAGCTCTGATGAATACTGAACACAGATGAATGAAACCTACCATTATCGGTTACGTCTTTATTTCTGCTCATTACAAAGAATCTCATTATAACCTCTGCTGTTCACACTGGGTGTGTTGTCATCCAAATGCTTTTATTAGCATTTCAAATTAACACATATGCCCCCTGAATGAAAACACCGGAATGGTACCAAAAATATTTTCACACTTATGTATGAGACGTGGAAAGGTATGTTTTGCGTAAGGTAAATGGATTTTTAAAAAAAAAAAAAAAAAGAAAGACAAAAACAAAAACCAGATGTGTGTATTTCTGCACATGTGAATCAATACTGAGATGATTCACAGAGTTGATGCCAAAGGCTTTATGGAGAAAACAACCAATCACAATCCTGTAAAAAGCACAGGTGGAAGTAACTAAGTAGCAGTACTTCTTTGACTGTACTTAAGTACATTTTTTAGGTATTTTTACTTGAGTACTTATTTTTCTGGTAACTTTTTACTTTTACTCCCTACATTTTTGTATAAATATCTGTACTTTATACTCTTTTTTTACTGATTTAAATCAGTAAATCAGAAATTGTGACTTACTGTATCATAACTTCTAACTTCTTATCTCATAATTAGAATTTTTTCCCCTCATAATTTGGACTTTTTTTTTTTTAAATCTCATTATGTTTTTCACTTTTTATCTCCTATTTATGACTTTTGAATTTTTCCTGAATGTCCTGTCCATACCCACTAAACTGGGTATCATGACCCAATAAAACACATCATCTACACAGTAACTCACTTTTAAAGGCTTTATTTTTTTTTGATATTTTTAAAATTTTTCTGCTTTTTAGCAGTAGTGGTAGTAGTCATATTTCAAGGTGAATAATCGTTCTCAGTGGTGGCACTGAAACTGTGGAATGAGTTACACACCCATGTCATAGTGGCTCCTTCTGTGGAAACATTTAAAACTGGGCTTGAAGGTGACTTTTATTTCGTGGTGTTTATAACAAAGCATAAGAATTGTGTTGGCTCTGTCTTCTAGAGTCTTTTAGTTTTTTTAACGTCTTTTTGGATAGTACAGGACTTAGCAACTTTGTGTTTTTAACCCTTTGATGCATGAATTATGAGAACCTTAGTCAAGATTTGTTTTTATTTCTCTTTAGGTATGAAAAAAACAAACAATGGGATTGAAATCTTTTTAATAAACCTATTTTTTTATGGAGTTACAATGTCCACTCAGCTGGACAATATGTGTAATTTGTCACATGTTATATTTTAAATTATATATTATTATATATGTATTTATGTTGTATTTTAAATACATTTACATTTGACACAATTGTCTGTCTGAATGAAACAGCAGTTTACATGGTTAATAGTTTCAAAAATCGTTTGTTGATTGTTCCATAGATTTCAATTTAATTTATTTTGTGTTTTATATATTGATTTATCTTATAGTATTTGTTTTTATTGTATTTAACTTGCACTTTTTTAGTTATTTTTATCATTATTTTTATATTCTTACATTTTATATTGTTCCTTCTCTATAATTCATTAAAGCTCTTGCATATTAGTGTGGATCTTTTTTTTTTTTAAGTATAACAATGTAAGTGTTACAACCATCCCCTAGTAGTGTTACAACATACCACTTTGTATTTGCCAATAATTTACTTAAACTGTGATGGTGTATTAAAGGTATTTTAATACACCATCACAGTTTAAATAAATGTAGTGAATGTATTTCATAGCAGACAAATATGGGTGCTACATGTCAAAAGCTGAGATCTCCAGCACAAACAACAACTAAGTTATACCTGCTTAAACAAAATGTGTTGCAATAGTCCCCAGTGTCCCCTATAAATAATGTGGACTGGATTGAAAAACAAGTAATGAAACACATAGCAAAAACTGATAATCTATGGAAGAGTTTGAAGCAATGCTGCCAAGCTCAGCTAATGCAGTTTGCTGAAATCTCCTTCGATAATAAATGTGAATATTTCCATTATGCAGTGACAGGACAGTCACTTGTCTTCCTTCCACTGTCTGTACATCACTGCTGTGGAAGTCCCCCTTTCTTACACGAAAGAACAACAAACTCTAAACTGCAGCTCCACACTCAAAATGGCAAGTTTTGACAAAGATACATATCTTTTTATCTGCGGTTTTCTTTTGTGGGGATTTAGTCATTTTAATGCCATGACATGCTTCCTCATGCACCCATACTCCACCAAAACAACTTCTCTTGTGAAATGACACTCCCTGCATCCCACTCCCAACCCTAAACAAATTAGTTCCCACCTGTATTTACCAGACCAAAATCAATGCTAACTGCAGTGATTAATGTGTTTTAGCTTCAACACATGTTCATTAACTCGACCTGATGTTGTAGTTTCTCATTTCTTAAACAACTCTTTGATAGAGATGATACAGGTTGAACTGTGTTTCAATAGAAAAAGGTTATAATTCCAGATTGATCCTGTTCCAGAGGTATGGGGGCATCAAGGTGAGAAAAGAGGCAGATGAAGTCATAGCCCATCATGCTTAGTTCCTACTGTACAAGCTGGTGGGAGTAATGCTATGATCTGGACTGATTCAGATGATCGGGTTTAAATTCAGTGATGTTATGTGTCCACAAAATGATATAAACTCATTGAAATGATGCATTGGTGCCAAAATTAAAGCCTATTGACAATAATAACTATAACAGTTTATTACCTGCGCCAAGGAGGTTATGTTTTTTTCCAGAGTTTTTTTTTGTTTGTCTGTCAGTCTGATATTTAGCAAGATAACTCAAAAGGTTATGGATGGATTTTGATGACATTTTCAGGGTAGATTGGTAATGGAAAGATCTGGAAACGATTCCATTTTGGTGGGGGGGTGAGTCAAGATAACTCAAAAACGTATGGATGGGTTGTCCAAAATTACATCATCAGATCACGACAAACAACTCAATAGTAGTTGCTGGAGAAAGTTTATTGTAACATGTAGAAAAGCTGCACTATCCATTGTTTTTGTTGTGGAATAATGAATCAAGGCAATGTACGGTTGTCATAATTAGTTATATTCAATGCAAACAAATGTAATTGCATATTTACCTCTGCCAAGGAGGTTATGTTTTTGCCGGAGTTTGTCTGTCTGTCTGGTAGTTAGCAAGAAAACTCAAATAGTTATGGACGGCTCATGATGAAAATGTAATGACGTGTTGGGGGTGTCACAAGGAACAAATGATTAGATTTTGGTGGTGATCCAGAAGAGATCATGAATTCTGGATCACTTTGAAATGTATTCTCCATTTACCGTAATGCAGACATCCCAAGTTCCAGATGTTTATCGACCCTTGCAACCCCCCCACCCTCTTTTCGAACTATTGAATGAAAACGTGTAATTCATGAGTAAAAAATTGCTAGAAAATCAATGCAGTGATATAAATTAAATATATGACGTGTGTTTTGTGTGTGTAATTTGAGTAAGCATTTGCTAGAAAATTAATACGTATTAATTCTTCATTTATGTATGCATTGATTGATTGATTCATGTATATATTTATATATTTGAGATGAATATACAATTGATTTAATGGAGAATTTTTTAATTTTTTAATTTATTTTTTTTGTCTTGCCGGTCAATTTATTTTGTGACGGTCCCTAAACTCCCCAACAGCAAAGAAGTCTGTGTCCGCTCCTGAAGCCTCTCAGGTGGGGTAAGGCTGAGCGGACAGCCGCTGATGCTTGTGGAGAAGGTGCACATCTGTCAAATGTCAGACTTAAGCAGCTCACTGGCATAAGTTTGATCGGAGAGTCGGTGGAGAGGTGCCTTTACCATAAAGTCTGTACTAAAAGCGCAATTAAAATGTTGAGGGGCTGATGTGACTGCAGTCTTTGAATGAATGCACAGGTTGCATTAGCCTACAGTCTTCCCCCCTCTCTCTCACTCTCTCTCGTGCCGACACAATGTAATTGAAGTAATCTAAGCATGATGTATGGGGTATTGTCTTGTCTGCACTTGCAGTGTTAAAAAAAAAACCTCCCTCACATAGAAATATTTTATCTGACTTGCTGGTATCAGTGAGCCACTATCGATATCAGGGAGACACCCGGAACTTTCTGGAGATTTGGGATGTCTGGCAATGTAAAATTTCAAAGTGATCTAGATCATTTGTGACACTCCCAACACATCATAAAATTTTCATCAAAGTCCATCCAGAACTTTTTGAGTTATCTTGCTAACTATCATACAGACAAACAAACTGGCAAAAACATAACCTCGCTGATGGATCTCTCTTCATTCGGAGGGGAGGTCTGCCTTGGTGGAGGTCTTTTCTAATTAGAATATGGAACCTTTTTTGGCCTGGGCATGTACTGTATATTGCAAATGTTCTGGATGTGGTTGTGGACTAGTTTTCTGGTCCAGGCTAAGGTTTTGTTGTCAATTATTTTATTCCAAATTTAGTCACAAAGACATCCAATATTAAAATTTGTCCACATTTCGAAAAATAAACACAGAGTAAACCAACCAAAAATACAATAGAGGAAATTAAACATAAATAAGCGCACATTTTAACACCCCTCACCCCCCATCTCAGGACTTAAAATGTATCATATCAAGCGAGGCCACTTAAATTGTAATTATATTCAAGTTGAGTTATCAATATATTGTTGGAGGGGATGCCAAACCGGATTAAACTGGTATAGTTTCAGAGTCTGTTTTTGCACCGATGTCTGTGACTGAAACCAAGACTGACTTGTTGATGAAACTTTCATACCCTCATGCCCTCAGCTGCACACCTAGAGCCCATAGGAATTTCAGTTCAGCTTCAAAGATGGAGAGATGCACAATAGCTACCAAAAATAAGCATACTCCATTCAGGCTGTTTTTTACAAAGACATATTTTTATCTCTAGGAACTTCTTTTTTCTCAATGAGATGAATCGTTTTTTCTTTCTTTTTCTTTTTTTTTTACGTCTAACCACCTGCACATTCTTATCCTTTTCTTTTTTGTTTGTCTTGCATACATGTACTGTGGGAAGTCCTCCACAAACAACCTCGCGAGGTGTGTGTATGCCTGATGGAGCTGGGCCGAATTGCAGCCAGGTAACAAAAAAAAAACAACTGGCTCCACCCACAACACAACTGCATTTTCCCCAGAACTGATGAATCATAATATAATCACATTAAGTTGGCCTTTATTCCCATATTCACTGTGGACTGATTTTTTTTTCACCAGCTACTTTAAGTTATTGTAAGAGACATTCAAATTAATTAATATAATTCCAATCTGAGTGATATGGGAACTATTTTCGGTGCGGAGAAACACAGCCGACGCACACCAAGGACTGTCAGTGAGAGCCCCCACCCCCCACACTTCCAGCATCCAGTGCAGAGCAGAGTTTGCTAAAGATCAAACAAATCATTGAACCGTCTTCAAACTTGTGTGGTGGGCAGAGAGAGACTGTTTCATTATTTGAAGTCATGGTGATGGTTTCCTGAATCGCCAGGTAGGCTACGCTCGTTTTCTAGAGGCGTGTGGACTCTCACTGACAGTCCTTGGTGTGCGTCGGCTGTGTTTCTCTGCACCGAAAATAGTTCCTATACACATATGAGTAAGACGAGCCGTTTTGCCGTGAATTTGACATCATTCACCATCGAAGTAAATGCCCAGTATGCGGAAAGTAACGAGGAGACAAAATCAAGTACATTAATTCACTTTAGACGAGATACTTAGTTGGCGCCGCAAAAAATGCAGTTCGTGTAAGAATCCAACCTGTGGTCAGTTCTCATAGATTCGGACATTGGCTGGGTCGCCAGGAAAATGCTTCCACGCACTTATTTAGGTCTGGGAATAGTGAGGAAATTCTGAATTTGGCCTGGGAGTGGAGTATCCCTTTAAGAGACAAAAGCTATTTACATGAATAAGCAAAATGAGAGCAGTACAGTATACTGTCTATGTTGATTTTTTTCTATATTTTTTTTTCTTTTCTTTATAAATACCTCCCTTTCAGGTATGGAGTGGAGCCTCCAGGGCTGGTGAAGTTGGAAAAAGAAATAGAAAGGGTGGAGGCAGGGTGCTTCTCACCATCATCCCCTCTACCATTTTCCTTTTTTCCTCCTATACCAACGTGTTCACAGCTGTCCTTGGTCTCTGAACCTCCCCCTCCTCCTCTTCCACCACCTCTTCCTCCTCCACCACCGCCCCTCACTCTGAGCACAACCTGCCTGTCTGAACCCCTCTCAGCCTCCCTCGCCTCTGATCTTCCATCAGCCACAACAAACCCAGTGACTCCTTGTTCACCCCCCCCCTCAGTCCCCCACCTCTGTCTATAACCCTTGTACAACCACAGCCTCAACACAAACACCTTTGTTTTCTTCATCCAGCTCCACTAACACATCCGCTCCAGCTTCACTTTCAGCACTTTCCACAAGTCTGGTATCAACTACCAAAGACTCATCTCTCACATTACCCAACCACACTGCTACAGCCACACCCCCCATCCGCTCCCCTGCTTCAGCCCTAACTCGACATTCCAATAAATCTACGAGTCGAAAGAGCACAGGCACCAACAGCCTTCTGGACGACATTGTACGTATTTGATGTGTAGTTAAGTAGTAATAATAATAATAATAAAAACATGTTATTTGTATACTGTAGCACTTTTCATGGCACTCAAAGACACTTTACATACAATACAATAAAAGCCAATTAAAATAAAAACACGCAATGAAAAACAGTCAGAATAAAAGTATTTAAACATTAAAAGCAATCTTAAATAAATAAGTCTTTAAAAGGGATTTAACAGTTAAGGTTGCTGTTAATATTAATGTTAATTGATCATCTCCTAACTGCTCTTTATGTGTTTAACATCTAGGTGAGGAACATTATTGAGGATCCTCCTTGCAGATGTCCCACCAGGTTCCCTGTGGAGAAGCAGCCCAAAGGTTGTTACCGTTTGGGAGATAAAGTTCTGTATATACGGGTAAGTATGTTCAAGTAAAATACACTGTTAAAAAAATGACTGGAGAATTAACTGCAAAAAGATGAAACAATGTCAGCATAAAAAAATTGATCACTCTGTTATGACACTCATGCTTTGACACAGAAACCAGGTACTCCAGTTTCCTCCCACCATCCAAACACATGCACTGATAGGTTAATTGGTTAATCTAAATTGTCCATAGGTGTGAATGTGAGAGTGGTTGTTTGTCTACATATGTTCAGCCCTGAGATGAACTGGAGACTCATACAGGGTGTACCCCGCCTTCACCCATTGTAGCTGGATTAGGTCCCCAGTGACCCCCACGACCCTAGTGAGGATAAAGCGGGTTCAGTGGACGAGATGAGACTAAAAGCTACAGTGGGTCATTACTCACTTTAGTGGAACTAAGTGGTATTACCAAATGTACTGGTCCTGACACTTCAGTGCAGATCTCTGTATAACCAGCATAATTTAAATCCATTTTTTCCTTAACATTGCAATGATAATTTTCAATAGCGTTTGAGGATTTTACAGATAAACAGCACCTCAAAATGACACTTGAATATTACCAATGTATTGAAGTCCTTAAGGCCCAAAAGCAGCATACAGTTTTTCCTTGAAGTTTTAAAAGATGGAGCTATTTATTAAGTTTATATTTCCTCAGCCTCTTCATGGTTTTGTGTTAACTCTCTTGGTTTAATATTGTCTTGATTCAATTTGGCCATGACCATTTCTCAACCCTGTTTATTTAATAGAAAAAAAAGCATGCTGGTGAACGTCATAACCCAGCGTCTCCATTAGTTGGATTAAATTACTGATGACATATTCTTTCATACAGGAAATTAAGACACGCAAAAAAAGGTACAACTAAAATGAGACAAATAAATCTCAGTTGATGTTTTGATAATGTGATTTCTAAATTTTTAATCATCTCTACTGTATGTGTTGATCTGATGGAAATACGTCATAGATGTGGTGTGATAAATGAAAAGCCTCTGGTTAATAATACTCAACAGAGTCAGCAACAAGTGCAGGATTTCAGAGCCACTCATGATTCACAACCATTTGGGATGGAGACGTCCATGCCTTTCAGCTTCTCTGAGTCGTGCACCACCCATATGTGTCTGTACAAAGGCTTGAGGAATGGCCTTCTGGGAGGCAGGGTTGCTTGGCAACCAATGGTCAGGATAAGACCAGGCTCACAATGATTTTATTCAGCACATAGACCTTCAGTGGAGAGTTCAAACCTGAAGGAAAAACAAACACCTCTCTTTCAGGATGATTTTACAAAGATATGAGCGCAGTGTACAGTTGAAATGGCAGCTCACATGGGAGTCCAATATGGTCTGTGTAGAGAGGCTGTGAATATAAGCTCCAACCATTGATACATACCAGAGAAAATATGTTCAGGCTAGGATTTTTGCAAGCAGTGATCTGTTCTGATGCCATCTAAATAATTAACCATACATACAGTAAAATCAAACTAATGCTTATTAAACAAAAGATCACCATATGATTGGAAAATACACACCCACTCCATTAAACAATCACAAAGAGGTGGTCTACTTCAGTGACTAATTGGTCACTAGTTGAAATCCATTTACCACATTGTTAACCCTATTGAAAACCTCGTTGAACGAACATTCTCATCAATACTGTCAGCAGCATTTAACTCACGAGAATGACACTTAATTAGAGCTCCACTTTGACAGACCGACAGATAACTTATTTTTACTACCCACTGAGAAAATAACATTTGTCTTCAAGCCACAGAACACCTGTTTTTTCTGCAGAAAGCTAGTGAGCAACAAGGGAGCACATGTCTGAGCAAAACATCAAAGAAAACTGTAAATGTGCAATAATCAAAGCATGTCGTTAATTTATGGCTGTACCGAAGAATTAATCTGGAGAGACTTTGCATGACAGGGAAAAAAGTGATTCTATATTCCATATATTAATATGTAGTTGACCTTCACCTTCTGTATGTGTGATACTGTTTGCAGTTATAATTACAGGTTTGGTTGAAATCATTTACACTACTACCTTGCTTTTATTCCCTGACAAAAACACACGCCTCCCAGCTGTGTGAACAACATGCTGCAGCCCATCGACCCAAGTATAAATCCATCCATTACCTTGAAGCTCACAGCTGCCGACATGTGCACAGGGAAACATGCCATAAACCTCAATTACCATATACCACGATTATCCCTGTACTGCTCCTAGGAGAGAGTGCCATTCAATGTGCACAGACCTTTTTAAAGAGCAGATACTATTGATTAGACAGACAAAGTCATTAGTGAGGTGTTTAATAAGACAGCTTGTTAATGAGGGGCTGAGCATGACCACCCCCTCCTCACACCTAAACTTTCAACCCCACCCCGACCCCCCAATGCCCCAGCCTTCTTTTCCCACTGGAGACTATTCAATCATGCTGGTTCTGAAGTGCACTGCTATTCTTCTATGTTATAAAAAAGATGAGCCGTTCTTTCTTCCTGCAGTCCAATTAGGCTCTCCTTTAGCTTTGTAGCAGGAACGCTGTCTGGATGTGTCAATGGAAGGCAAAGACATTAGACTCCCCACAATATCATGCCGTGTTCACTCTGTATTTATCATATTACCTACAGGAAACATAGGAATAGAAGGAAAGACATGCAGTTAAAACGTCATCTGTGGGAGATGATTTAATGTCTACAGTTAAGCTGTGGTTGCAGGGAAAAAAAAGGCTTTATTGTCACTTATGAGTGTCAAACCGTGTATCATTCATTCATTAATTTTTCTAAATGAAATCAAAAATAATACAACAAAAAAACAACTTGTTTCTTCATTATTTTCCAAAACCAAAATTAAAAAAACAGATAGCGATGCATTTTTTTTTTTTAAGTTTTCCTTTTTGTGTTTAAATGAATAATAGAAAAAACAGATAATGGCTGTTTCCCGTTTTATCCAATTTTGACCTGAAGCAAATTAAGTAAACCGGAAATTAATGCATAGCTTCACGGTGATGTCACTTCACCTAGGAAAATGTGCAGCATGGCTTCAGGTGCTGAGAAGAATACCTCTGGATGATGGTAAACCCTGGTTGAACTATATATACTATTTTAGTGCCTCAAAATATTTTTTTTCCCACGAAATTTAAATAGAAGCATTTTAGTAGATTTTTTTTTTGTAGGCTAGCTAGTCGTTAGCCTACATTTGGGGTAAACGACAATACTGTTTGAACCCATCCTGACTGAAAAAAGTAAGTAAATTAGAGTTTGTTATTAATAGAAGTTAGATAGGCCCCTAGAGATGATTAAAATGAGAATGAGAAAAGACTGGAGAGCCTGTGATAGTAAACAAAATAATAAACATGATAAAAGAAAGGCTAATGAACAAAAAAATAAATAAAAATCAAGTAAAACTAAAGTAGTAGAGTGCTCTGGAGGCTGGGTGAGTGAGGGGCAGATAAGTATTTCAAATAAATGTATGTAACCTACCTCAAACAAACCATATGTTTCCAGGCTCTTATAAGGTTGCATTTTTTCTCATGTATATATGCCAAGACTTTCGACGAGATAGTCGTAGATGGCTGGCCACTCGATATCATGCCACGTCGTGGGGTCATTTCGCCAAGAACCTGCTGGCAATTTATACGGACAGCTCTCCAGTTGATCCCTGCTCATTTCCATTCATACCAGTCTTTTGCGGAGGGCAGAAGGTTATCAAAATAGTCATGGGACATCCTAACAGAGCTATCTGTCTAGCGTTAAAATGGCGGCGCGCGTTGCTAGGCGATGTGGTGACACGCGAAGCTATGTACCTTAACAACCGAAGGAAACATGGCGAAAAATGAAGATCATTATGGGATGATATGACGTTTCTCTGTGGTCATATCTTCAGGTCTTAGGGTAGTAGGACATAGGTTTCAATCTGTGTCACTGCGGGTCACAGTCATTTCCGGGTTATTCAACTTGTTTCAGGTCAAATTTGGATAAAACGGAAAACGGCCGTTATCTGTTTTTTTTTTCATTTTTCATTTAAACACAAACATGAAAAACTGCTTCGTTATCTGTTTTTTTTAAATTTTGGTTTTGGAAACAAATAATGAAGAAACGAGTTGTGTTTTTTGTTGTCTTATTTTCGGTTTTATTTTGAAAAACGAATGATACACAGATTAGTGTCTACCCAGGGGTAGCTGACACTGACCTTTGTCTTTTAAAGAGACAAGATTAATGTAATTTATTAAACTAGAGTGTGACACATCTGTTCAATGAGTGACCCAGATCAATGAGTGATGGAAGATGTTACAAATCTGCTTTAAAATGTTGCTGTTGATTTATTGAAATATTTTATAGGTATCAATAAAAAGTGCTTTAGTGGACCTAACATGTTTATATAAGTGGAGGAACATAAGGGTCATGAAACATCTGGATACCTCCTAGAAACTATATCTTTTCTCATGGACTTAATACAAAACTATATATTATTAACCCCTAGATTTAGACACAAATATTTTATAAAGTGACAATAGCAGAATAATTGCCTTTTCTCTGTGGTTCAACACTAGTTCATGTAGTCAAGTGTATTCAACACTATTGTCTATTGCTGTATGTTCACAATGGGAAGAGGAAAAAAACACACATCAAATAAGGTGGCTGCAGCTAAAGCCTGCCTTCTACTGGTAGTTGTGTAAATTACCTTTCTTCCCTGAATACACTCATGCATCTTTCAGCAGGAAGGAGAGAAAGAATCAATGGGAGTAGCAGGGAGGACACAGGGGAATCCAGACACTAGTTTATGGGCTGCAGACGTAGCACACTTTGTACGGAGACCTGGAGGGGGAGGGGCTAGTTGTGGACACAGAAATAAAAGAGCATGTCTGAAAAAGATGGCTCATGCAGATTATTACACACAACAAACAGATCCTGTTTTTTGGACTGTGAACCAGATAATGATGATGGTTTTTTTTGTCTAAAAGATGCTGTTAAAGCAGATATCAGGTGATAAAAAGGCTAGTACTGTACAATGTGGTAACTCACTATATAAAAATAGAAGAAGTATAAGACACTAAACAAATTGTATTTGTACATTTCTATGAAGATGTTGATTCTTTTATGCTAGAAAATAACATTCACCTCACGTCTGACAGGGAAGTGGTGTATTCAGGATGTCAGACTTGACCTCTGTCAACCTTAACATTTTAATCTGCAGGATGACAGCTGAGATGGACCACGTCTGGGGTTTCCTCTTTGTGTTACTAATGCTGACTATGTGTGTGTGTACGCATCCATGTACAATTGACCCCCCCCCCCCCCCATTCTATACACGTGACACACATCCCCCTTATAAGACGAGTAGATCTGCTTGTATTATCACATTCTCAATGGCTCTATAATGAAGGGTTTATTGGCGATAAGGCAAGAGGAGGCGGGGCTGCTGCTGACAGGGCAACCGATGGCTTTGCAAGGCCTCTTGGGAATGTTAATGTCTGCTGGGAGTTGCGGGTCAGCACTGAACTCATCTCAATTTCTCCTTTCATTTTTTTTCTGGGTTTATATTGTGGCAGTGGTTGCCATGGCAGCAGTTGTTTTTTCCATTGTAAGGAAAGATGTCTGTAAAGGATGTGTTGAATCAGATACAACTAATGTTTCTGCAGCTACTGTTATTGGATAGATATAGACAGGCTGTAGTCATTTTATTCTAAAACACTGTTCATTAGAAGGTTTGTGTGTGGTTGTGTGTCCTTTTGCGTCACTCTCGGGGTGCGCATGCATTCTCATATGTGGATTAGTCCTTTGTGTGTGCTCAGCTGGTGCCATGAGGTGCTGTTTCATTTGGTTTAATGAGATTTGGACAAAGATATCTAAGAAACCACTTGCCTTTCAGAGCCAGCACTACACATGCAGAAGCTTCCTAATATTACGTTTATGTGTCCATGAGCATATGTATGGTTTGGTATTAAGTTATGGGGACGTGATGCTGTTTACACACTTGTTTGTGAGGACTCTGATTTACTTTTTGTACGGTGGAGAAATTATTAACATTATATCAAATGTACAGGAAAACTAAAGCTAAAGCTGATTTAAATCTTTAGGACTTTCACATTTATGCCCCTATTTTTATATTTTCACATATGAAAAACATCATGCACCTTGGTAGCACTAATTTATCTTTGCATCTTGAGCATAGAGCAGGAACATTTATGGATTCCTGCTGATTCCACTGATTCCAAAATACAATTGATTTGCCATTGAAGTGGAATATGAAAACATCGTTCACCTCGGTCAGTCCCTCAGATCATCACAGAATCAACAGACTGGCAACTCACCGGAAGTTCGAATGCACAAATCAGTGAATGCGGAAGTTACGTAACCAGCGTGAAAATCACCTCTTGTAAATCATTATATTTTTAGGAAATTCATGGTGGCAACAGGGCTGACATACAACTAACAGGGTGAACAAAAGTAACAGGGATGATGGGACACATCCTGAAACCTAGTTAATGTCACCCCTGTTACTGAAGAGTATCTCTGGGAAAATAACAGGAATGACAGCAACAGGGTTGACAATTTCAGCCTAATTTGCCCCTGGCTAGCTTATGTTCAAGGTCACAAGAGCAGACGTCATACAAGTTAGAAGGGTATTATTGTAAATTTTGTAAATATAAATGTATAAAGCATATTGTTTCAAGAAAAGAGTCAAAAAGTGGTAACAGTAATGATGCTCTATGATGTTACCACCCCCTACACCCCCTGTAAGCTAATGAAGACTAAAATCTGTGAGTGATGTAACATCCTGGAAATTATTTAACTGGTGGAATGAACCATTATTTTACAGGGGGTTTTTTATGTCAGTAACAGGGTTGACTTGAAATCAGGGGATATTGATAAAACTATTAAAATTTTAGAAAGATTACATGAATGCATGTTGAAAACATTGTTGAACTACTAAATTATTCCTAGAACAACATAAAAATGTGAAAATTAAATTTTTTTCACAATAATTAACAATTAGAAAGACCCATTGAAAGATGCCTTTTACTGTGGGGGACAGGCCTAAATCCCCACCTTCTAAACAAAAATGCTAATTAAAAATGGGAAAATAATCAATTACTTACTTACTACAAAATATACGCTAATGTAGTGCTTTAAAATTATGCAGGTATTTGTTATTGTAATGATTTTATGGACATTTATTTCTCTGAGACGCAATATGTAACTATTCTGTGGAATGACCCACATGTTTGCAATGAAGTTGGAAAAACTTTTTTATTTTTTTTTAACTTCACATAAAAAAAGTGACAATGCAATTTATTCCTGCAGTGCAATGGGACATGTCTTCATAGGATCTGGTCAAAGGTGATTACTGATGTAAATAAAGAAGAATGCATCTGATAAAATGATTAAAGGTTCATGACCAACAGTGTAGTTTACTGGTTCATGTGTGTCCTGTTAGCAGCCGTTGATGTTTTGTGTCACCTTTGCAGATGCTGAATGAACGTCATGTGATGGTTCGTGTAGGCGGCGGCTGGGAGACCTTTATTAGTTACCTGCAGAAGCATGACCCCTGCAGAGGAGGACCGGTCAGCAGATCTGAGGTCAGAGTCTGTCGGGACAAAGCGAAACCACCCACTCTCCAGATTTCACCTGACAGCTACATGGTGGTCGGGGCCCATTACCGAAACAAGAAGTAGACTCTTACACTGTGGGCACCCAAACCCAACTATGGGTCAGTGATGAAACAAACAGTTCAGACCATTTCACCTGAATTGAAAAGAAATACTTTCATACATGTAAAAGTCATAGTATAGAATCATTACTTTCACTGTATAGTACATTAACACAGTTATGTTCCTCCTGAGACCCAGTAATGTAGTTTTTTGGTGTAATAGCGTTACTTAAAAAATGCTGTCCTTTGCAAAGCACATTATATTGAAAAATAGATCAATAAAAGTAATCGAAAAATGTATATGAAAAAACTGTTGCATTATGCAGTTTCCAAACACGATGATTGCTTAATATAAATGTAAAAAAAAAAGGTCAAACTTTTACTTCTTGGGTCTCAGGAGGATATTTGTCCCAATAGATTTTCTTGTATGTCACTGTTCGTTCTATTACTTTGCAGTTGATAAAGATATGGTTGTGTTTATTTCTCATGGTAGTTTAGCTTTTGTGTCTTAAATGCTTAATTCTGATTATTTCAAGCACATATTAATACTACAGTGCCCTTTATTATTATTATTATTATTAAAAATCTGTGTAGTCATGTGCATTTTATTAGATAAGCTTTAACCTGAAGGCTATGGGATCATAACTCATTGTTAAATAATCTTCTTCATTGTAAATTGCAGGAAGTTTTTAATAGCATATAACTATTATTCTGTATTTTCCGTCACTGTTCCAACCTCAACACTTTTAAACTCCTTTTAAAAACTCATTTATTTAAGATTTCTTTTAATGTTTGATTACTTCAATTCTGTTTTTTAATCTGTGATTGCTCTGTTTTCTATTTTGGTTTTTTTTGTATTGTAGTTGGACTCTTATTGTTCTATTTTTACTTCATGTAAAGTGTCTTTTAGTGCCATGAAAAGTGCTATACAAATAAAATGTATTATTATTATTTGTCTAATATTTAGCTATATAATATACAATAGATGTAAAAAAAAAAAAAAAAAATCTCGAGTGTGTTCCTCTTCCTCATGGGTTTGTGTTACAGCTGCCGGAGTGAAACGTTTCAGTCTTTTAAGGACATGAACCATGAAGCCCATCCACTAGATGGCACCACGTCCTCAGTGACAAAAGGCCTTTAGTCTGGAGGAGGGAGATGGTCACACCATGGCTCTATCATGTCGCATCCTTTGTGGATTTCTGCATAAACTAACACTGCTGAGACCAAACTAGCACCATCAGAGCAGATGACCACAACACAAACACAACATTAATAATTACATGTTTTATTTCAATAAAATAAATAAATTAAAAATGGACACAAGTTGTAATATATTTAAAGAAACTAACGGTAATGAGTTCATGCAAGACTGTAATGTCTCTTTAGTCCCCACATCACATCCTGGATGGTTTGAACAAGTATAAATGACTTGTAGAAAATCGCTGTGCTACTGAAACAAGTGCCACATTAAATAGTGGCATTTTTTTACAGGTCATATCTCATCACACTTTACATTTCAGAGTTTCTCGTTAAATACAACAAGTTGCCTTTTGAGAGGGATTCTACAACAATTAGAAATACATTGTAATGATATTATGACCTAATTCTTCTTCTTAAATATGAATTAATTCTTGTTTGTTTTTTAATCTTGCTACTTTATGCTGCTGAAACTCTGTCCAATCAATCAAATCTTTGTATTAATTTATCATGTTTTGATCTACTTTCTCATGCATCCATTGACTTTAGTTTTTAAAGCAACAAGGACATAACTATGTGCTTTAAATATTATCATTAATACTTTTTGATGACGTTCTGCACATGTGTAGTGTTGACAAGTTCATATTCTGGTACTACCTGAAAAGACTGATTTTATTTTATTTTTTTTTGCACCAAAAATACACAAAATACTGAGTTGTGTGCAGTTGTGCTTCAGTCCCAACAACACGATTTACTTGCACAATGTACTTATACATTACAGTTTACTGCTTACAGTAATACCTCCATTACTGATAATCAGTCTGGGTGTCAACTTAAAACTTTATAAAACCATAACACCAAACAGCATTGCATTATGTGAAATGTAGGACATCAGAAAAATACAGTGACTTAATTGTTAGTGTAGTGACCATAGATATAAAACACTTTTTATTTCTATGGTAACTGCATTTTCATTTATGTCCATATTATTGGCATAAATATGATCACAATAAGAGCATGGACCAACTGACCCTAAATGCACAACATTATTGAAACCCAAACTCTTTTGTAAAAGTCACGACGGGGTGCTTATTACATGCTCTGATCATCTTTGCTCCCATATGTGGCCTCGCAAACACACAATGTATAACTCCACCAAAGCTGATGTCTGCTCAGACTGTATTATCACAGACGCAGCAAAGTGCAAAGATTCAACAAGACACTGAAGATACGGTTTTCATTCATGCCTCAGTTAATCTCCTAGACTCTGAAAGTGGTAACCTCATGAGGAGGTTAATGGTGATGGTGAAAGGACTGAACATCACACACAGTGTTCTCAAAACACATTATAACACTTTTTTCTAAGAAAATTAATGGATATATCTGATAGAATATCGCACGACTCATCTCCACCAATTCACATCTAAAAAAAACAAACCTCATTGCTATATTCTGTATAATACTGTTTTGTGTTTACCATCTTGCATGATAGAAAAGTGGTGAATTTTAATTACCACAATTAAATTTGAAATTTCAAATAGTAAAAAAATCATGTTTTCTTTCATTACTTCTATTGTGCTTTGTTGTGTGTGTGTGTTTTTTTTTCTTCTTCTAAACCAGGGGTCTCAAAATCATTTTATACCAGGGCCACATTCAGCCAGATTTGATCTCCAATGGGCCGGACCAGTAACGTTAAAACATAATAACCTCTAAAAAATAATGACTCAAAATTTTTGTCATTGTTTTAGTGCCAAAAAAAACTATTAAATTCTGAAAATACTTTTATAAATTATCCAAATGCAAAAAAAAAAAGGGAAAATTAAGGTCAATTTTAACAATATTCTTCCTCAGTTTATCATTAGTCCATATTTTTTTTTATTATGGATCAGTTCTACAAAGACACTAAACTAAAAGTAAATTGTGTCTTATTTTCTTTAGACATTTCAGGTTGTTCACATTTGTTCAGATTATTCATATGTTATTGTTACAGGATAGTTTGTAAATGTAAATATTTTCATAAATTAATGTTAGTTTTTCCACTAAAACAAAGATATACATTTGATTTTTTCATCATTTATAGACAGAGAAAAAATCTGAGAAGAAAATACAGTGGGTTTTTTTTTTTTGGTTATTATTCTCTTCAGCTCAGGGGCTGCATTGGAATGTTTGGTGGGCTGCCTTTGGCCCCCAGGTCACATGTTTGAGACCCCTGTTCTAAACAATCCTGCACTGCTGACCACATTATTACATAATTACAGCCTCATCCACTTTCATTGTGCTTTGCTTTTCTCTGCTAAAACTACATTTGACAAAGAAGCCATTCTATAAATCGCTGCTTAAAGTACATTTTCCAGTGTAAACATACCACACTTAAAACACAAAAGAGTTTCATGTGTTTTGGTGATTAGTGGAAAGAATCAACAGCCTATTTGAATTAACATTTGTGCTGTTTTATGTCTAGATTTGCCAGTGTTTTTCAACATCAATTTCAAAATCCTAGTAGAAATCATCATTTATCAAAGTGTAAGCTGTATTATATAATGATCACTAATTTACATCATGTAACATGCCACACGTCTGGACCAAAGCGGGCTTTTCCTTATCTCAGATAAGCTAACTACAACAAAACTACTGGTCCCACATGAATTGTCTTCAGTTTGTTAAGTGTCCTTAGTGGAGATGAGAGGTTTTTTTTTGTTTGTTTTTGTTTTAAATACAGTACAGCTTGTGCTTTCGTTTTAAGTGGGATCACTGAACTTGCTTTTTTGTTCTCCTGAAATTGCTTAGCTTGCTTGTATTCAGAGTATTACATAGAAAGGCTGACCAACATTAGGGGTAAGCAATGGAGCAATCAAACACTTCCTCCACCGTTTGGTTTCTTGTTTTTGCGCTTTTCAAATTATGATTCAGCTGTCTGCAAAAGACTGGGTCTGTCCGAACAGTAACAGCTCAGCAGTTACTGGGGTTTAATGCTTTGTTTTACTTCTTAACTCTTTTTAGGTTTGGTCCAAAAAAACATTGGTGAATCCTATATTAGATTCATGCTGCTTTTTTAACTCTTTGCTTCTGTTTCCTTCATGCGTGATGTAGAACTCCTCACTCTGCACACGCCATTGTTACCTCGAAACAAACAGAAAACAAACATTCTTATTCAAAAATCTACTTTACACAAACAATGATCAGGATCTACATAGAGATGCATTTTTATACATACAGAATCTTTAAAGAATAATTTGCTTTTCGATGCAAATTTGCTTCTATGTATTTTATCGTACTGACCACACTGTTTGATTCATACTGTGCTCTGCAGAGGCTGCAGACATCTGCCCCCAGGGCTTTTGTCTCATATCAGTAAGTGTGCTACACTAAAGATAAGCGATGGGCAGTCAACGCCAGATTATTATTATTTTTTTCATAATGAACAATAACACAGCACGCATCACTTGACTGAAAGAGGAATGCTGACAAGATGCTCTGACCTGGTGTTTGTTTAGGAGGATTTCTCTCATGATTCATCCAAAGTGGTTGAGCATATATATATGTGTGTGTGTGTGTGTGTGTGTGGGTGTGTGTATGTGCTTGTCTCTATGTGGCATATGGATTAAACAGAGCACCATTATAAGACAAATTTTCTTCAGAGAAAACCGTCACATTTTGATCTCCATAAAGTCAGCATGTCAAAGACCACAAAAAAAGTCTCATCTGTGCGAGCGAGAGAGAGAAAAAAAAAAGAGAGAGAGAGAGAGAGAGAGAGAGAGCCATGGGCCAGTCGTATGTTACGGTGTTACTCTGTGTTCTTCGAGTTTCCTCTGGGATTTCGAAAAGGTCTGTGAATTTTGTTACTTCACTCCTTCTGACAGACCTCAGACACACTGAACACTGGAGGAGATGGAGACAGGTGTGGTGAGATAGTGATGAGACAAAAACTGTTTCAGAGTTAAACACCACAGTTGAGGGAGGGGGGGGGGGGGGCGTGTGGTTTGTGCGTTCAGTGGGTCAGTCACTTCACGATACCGCGGACCCATCCTGTCACACGGTTCCATTTTCTTGCCTTGGCTTGTGGGTTGTTGTGCGAGCAGGTGTGCTCAGGGAGGGGGCCAAGGTACAGAGGAAGCCAGCTAGCAATGTGAGGCCGAGACCCCCCCAGGCACAAAACATAGACCAGCCATAACCGTGGCTAATGTCCTCGGGGAGGCCGTACATGTAGCGTGGGTAGCGGGACAACTCAAAGTTGATTCCTGCCACGCATGTGCAGAGGGAGATGATACAGCATGTTCCTGTAAGAGCAGAGGAGAGCAGCAGTGAGTTTCCACTCTTTTTAGTTTCATTTATTGATGTTCACCACATGTTATGAGTCATGCACCACACTAGTCACCAGCTCATTTTAACCCTCTGATGCATCCTGGTCACTCCAGTGGACGGTTCTTCTACAGTTGTTCTCTTGTATATTCATGGGTTCACTTGTTTTAGTTCCATATCAGTCAGTTCATGTCATTACTGTGACTGGTTTGTTATTATTAACTCTTTGATGCATGAATTATGAGAACCTTGGTTAAGACTTTTTTTTTTTTTTTAAGTGTTTTTATTCCTCTTTAGGTGTGAAAAAAGTCATGTCATTTTAATCTTTTTAATGAACCTTTTTTTTATGGAGTTACTAAAATGTCGACTCAGCTGGACACGATATGTTTAAGATTTGAACCAAAAACGTTTTATCAGAACACTATGAAATAAAACAAGTTTAATGCAGTTTTTGTTTAAGAAGACTGTTAATTACAGTCTAATAACAACAAGCAATTAATTTACATGTAAATATGTTAGTGCAGATCAGGTATTAAGAACATACCAGTTACAGTCTATGATCTTAATGTATTTCTTATTTCACTCCTCACTCAATGTGAAGCACTTTTGTCTACAGTTTTTGTATGAAAGGTGTTACATAAATAAAGTTTATCATTATTATTATTATGAAAGTTTATTATTATTATTATAGTAATGATATGAACTGACTGATATGAAAGTAAAACAACTAACCCCATAAATATACAAGACAACAACTGTAGAATAATTGTCCACTGGAGTGACCAGTATGCATTAAAGGGTTAATACCAGTTCTGCACTAACATATTTACATGTAAATCAATTGCTTGTTGTTATTCAACTGTATTAACAATCTTCTTAAACAAAAATTGCATTAAAAATGTTTTATTTCATACTGTTCTGACATCACGTTTTACATATAGTACATGTTTCTTTGATTCAAACCTTAAACACATTAAGGGAACATTCCATAAAAAATAGTTTTTTTTCATGCCTAAAGAGGATTTAAAAACACTTAGGAAAATATTTTTTGACTAATGTTCACATAATTCATGCATCAAAGGGTTAATATAGAGCAGGGGTCTCAAACATGCAGCCCGGGGGCCAAATGCGGCCCACTGATAGTTCCAATGCGGCCCGAGGGATGAAGAGCATAATAACCTATTAAATGATTCCATGTTTTCTTCTCAGCTTTTTCTTTGCCGATAAATGATGACAACTTCCAATTTGTCTCATCGTTTGACTGCAGAAAAACATTCAATTACGAAAATATTTACATTTACAAACTATCCCGTAGCAATAAAATGTGAATAAACTGAAATATCTAAAGAAAATTAGACACAATTTGAACCAAAGTTTAGTGTCTTTGTAGAACTGATCCATAATAAAACCAGAGGTGTAAAGTAACTAAGTAAAAGTACTTCATTACTGTACTTAATTAAAGGACAGATACCTAAATAAATCTACTTGAGTATTTATTTTTCTGGCAACTTTTTACTTTTACTCCCTACGTTTTTGTACAAATATCTACTTTATATTCATTACATTCATTTCTCAGGATAGACTCATTACTTTTACAACTAAATAAATGTGACAGTATGAAAAATAAGTCGCTGTGACTTTATATACAATAGTTATATGACTATTATCTCACAACTTTGACTTTTTCTCTTAAAATTATGCATTTTTATCTCACATTTATAATTTTTTTTTTTCAAATCTTGTGACTTTTTAGCTCAATTGTGACTTTTCTTTCCCTATTTTTTTTTGTACATTTCCTGCCCATATCCACAAAACTGAGTAACTGTGACTTGATCAAACACATTATCTACACAGTAACTTTATTTTAGATACTTTCGAAACTGTTCAGATTTTTTTTAATGTTCTAAAGTATTATTGCATTCATGACAAAAAAAGCAGTTTTACTTTTTACTTTTGTACTTTATTACAATTGAGAAGTTGTATTTTTTTTACTTTTACTTAAGTAGAAGTGTTTAATCAGTACTTCTACTTTTACCAGAGTATTTTTTCACACAAGTAGCTGTACTTCTACTTAACTACAGAATGTGAGTACTTTAAACACCTCTGAATAAAACACATGGACTAATGATAAGTTGCCCTTATTTTTCTTGTTTTAATATTTGGATAATGTATAAAAGTATTTTCTTAATATAATGGGTGTTTTTTTTGCACTAAAACAATGACAAATATGTGTAGTTGTCAATATTTACAGGTTATTATGTTTTCTTTTTCCCAGTCTGGCCCATTGGAGATCAAATGAGGATGAATGTGGCCCCTAAAGAAAATGACTTTGAGACCCCTGATATAGAGGGACCATCATCCACCATAAAATATGGGATTTTGCACTTTGCATGTTTATGCATGTGAGGATGTGGATGTGAATGTGTGCTTTCACTGTACCTCCCATGAGAAAGAGTAGCCCAGCTACATATTGCATGAGGTCATGCTGTTGGCAGCATCCCAGCACTCCAATGATCCAGCCAAAAAGAATGATGGACACAGCCATGCCAACAAAGCCAGCCGTCATCCTTCTTAGATCTGCAAACCAAGGAGGAACAATAAGCAGGAAAACTCAACAAACAATATCAAATAAGAACTTGTCAAACTAGTTACTGTGTTTTATGTTGTGGAACATAAATGGTTGTAATGTTTGTAACATTTTCTTTTTAAAGACAGTCACCAAAGTAAATAAGTAATAAAAAAAAAAAAAACTTAAATAAATTGATGACACCAAACATAAGCACTCTTCAGATGCCTTAGTTTCTTCACAGTGCACTGGAATATGACTGAATACATAGAACTTACAAAGTAATATTGAATATACTAGGATAATCTGAGGTTATTTTTCAACAATTACCAGTTGGATTCAAAAGCACTTTTGATGATTAATGATTCATTTCAGTATTTATGTGTTCAGCCTCGAACATGTGCCAGTTTCTTTCATGGAAATGTTGCTCTGAGAAACTCTGACAACTGATTATTTATGATGATTTTATGATCGGCAGCCATTTGATGAGTGCAACATTAATGTGAACTTACTTTGTGGTTTTGTTTATGTATCTATTTGGCTGTAGTTTATATATACCATTAGCTAACTGATGTGTGTGTAGGCTTTTGTTATATATATATATATATTTCTACATTTAATATTGTATTTTATTATTTTTCTTCACTTTTCTGCCATTTGTGTCTTATTTTGTTCATTATTATTTTATTGGTTTATTTTACATTTTTGGCTGTTATTGTCCACTTTGTTATTTATTTTTATTAATTTTTGAATATAACTGTTAAAGTCTCAGGAGTTAAAGGGTTAAAGCACAGGAAACAGAATTGAATTGATTATTATAAAAAGGGGGTGAGGGCGGCACGGTGGTGCAGTGGTTAGCACTCGTGCCTCACAGCAAGAAGGACCCTGGTTCGAATCCCACACCAGACCTTTCTGTGTGGAGTTTGCATGTCCTCCCCGTGTCCGCGTGGGTTTTCGCCGGGCACTCCGGTTTCCTCCCACCATCCAAAGACATGCACTGACAGGTTAATTGGTTAATCTAAAATTGGCCATAGGTGTGAATGTGAGAGTAATTGTTTGTCTATATATGTTCAGTCCTGCGATGAACTGGCGTCTCATACAGGGTGTACCCCGCCTTCGCCCATTGTAGCTGGATTAGGCCCCCAGTGACCCCCGCGACCCTAGTGAGGATAAAGCGGGTTCAGATAATGAATGAAAAAGGGGGTGAGAGTTTATATGTTTTACTTCTTTCCACCCCTTTTCAAATGAAAACAAGTTTGTTGACCATGTTGTTTGATGCCTTAATGTTTTGATGATTTTGTGTGATTGTAATAAAACTAAACTGAATAGTAGATGTGGAAGTAACTAAGTAGAAGTACTTCTTTTACTGTACTTTAGTAGAGTTTTTAGGTATCTGTACTTTACTTGAGTATTTATTTTTCTGGCAACCTTTTACTTTTACTTCCTACATTTTTATATAAATATATGTACTTTATATTCTTTACATTCTCAGAATAGACTCATTACTTTTTTTTTAAACCAGACAAATGTGACAGTATGTAAAATAAATCAGAAATTGTGACTTTTTATCCCATAATTATCCATTTCTTATCTCATAATTATGACTTTTTTCCCTCATAATTTAGATTTTAATCTCATTATTTTGACTTTTTATCTTACAATTTATTAATTTTTTCTGATAATAATGCTTTTTAAAAAAAAATCTATGTATGACTTTAGAATTTTTTTAAATGTCCTGTCCATACTCACAAAACACAAAAATACTCCACAGTGACTCACTTTCACAGGCTTTATTTTTTGATAATCCTTTTCTGTTTTTTCCTGCTTAAATAAGTATAATTTCATCAATAGCAAAAAAGAAAAACTGCAGTTTTACTTTTGACTTTTACTTCAGTAAAGGAGTTGAATCTGCACTTCTACTTTTACCAGAGTATTTTTCACACCAGTAGCTGTACTTCTACTTAAATACAGAATGTGAGTACTTTTACCACCTCTGCTGAATAGTACGTGGTACCACAGCCGAGCCGATAATATTATATATATATATTTAAAAAGTGTAGAACGTTCATTATATCTTACTGTTAAATTAAGTTAGTATTTTCTTTTAGGTGAGAAATACCTACATATATTTTTGATTTGCTTTATTCGATTTATTTGAACATAAAAAAAACCCAATAATAATAATGAAAAAGAAAACATACATTAAAAAAAACAACTAAGTATGTTCAAAAGGAGTGGGTGGAAGTTAACACTTATAAAATCCCACCCCTTCTTACTGTATCAACTTTTCTAACAAAATCCCCTTCCTCCAAAAGAAAACAACACTAGATTTGTTCCAATACATACATACATACATACATACATACATATATACATACATACATACATATATACATACATAGAACATAAAATGAAAACATACACAAGAACAAAAACAGAACCAACAACAACACTCAATAACAATAACAATAATAATAACAATAACAATAATAATAACAATAACAATAACAATAACAATAACAATAACAATAACAATAACAATAATAATAATAATAATAATAATAATAATAATAATAATACATTTGTGGAAAAAGACATGAAAAACACCCAAAAAAATAAACCAAAAAATGAAAAGAAATGGAAAATAAGCTGACACTAATAACTCAATATGGATCCAAAATGAGCCACTGTGAACAAAATATAGAATTATCAAACATATATGAAGGAAAACCTTCACTCCATCTCATTCTCATATTGTAGAAAGTTTATATTTTGTTTTAAACTGATGTAGATGATGACACTGTTTAAGCTCCATATATAAAAATATGTGTGAGATAAAAGAAAATACTAACTAAAATATCATATTTAAACACAGAAAAGAAAGAATAAAGAACTTACGGAGTGCATGCCATTCGTCCTGCCGTATGGTCTTTGTAATGTTGATGGGTAAATTTCTTGGGAGGATGGAGGAGGAGTAGTGATACTTGACTGGTGTACACCTTTGAATTATGCCTGGGGGGAAAAAAAAGGTGGAAACTATTATAAGTGGAGCACAAACAAATGGGGAGGTCAAATAAGGTCAAACATTCCTCTGAAACCTCAACACACTCATGAGGTTATTGAATGAACACACACATCCAATAATATTCAGCCTCACTGAGCTGCGTTGGCCTCATTAACCTTATGTTTGCAAACTTACAAAAGGGGAGGATTAACAAACAGAATAGAATGTGGATTATTATTGTAGGAAAAGCTACAGTAAATACTTAAATGTAAAACTTTTATAGACAGTCATAATACACATTATTTTCCATCTCATTTAAGAGAATGGAGTCAGTAACACATGCTATATAATAATTCTAAACACATTTATATTTTAAATAACCCAGTATATCATCACTTTGGTAAGTTTGTAAAACAATTGTGCTTTAAAAAATAATCATATGAATTAATGACACATCTCTGTCTTTGTTTTTATTAACATCTTTCATGGAGTTACGTATTGTAAACTGCATTTTGGACCAAGACGAAAATCTGAAGTTGATGATGCATTTATTACATGAATTACACACTTCTTAAATAAAGACAGAAAATGAGCAAACTTTGAAAAAAACAAAACATTTTTTGCAGTTTAACATGCTCCGCTGTTTATAGAAACAATAAGATAGTTGAGTTTTTAAAGTGAATATTAATCAAATGCAACTTTGACATTTCTGACAACGTTGGGTTTTAATCACAAACTGTAATGAAGCCTGAGAGTGTGTTTAATAAAAACATTTACATCCTGTTAGAACCCTGGACTATGATGAAGATGAATGATGAAAATCTGGGTTTGGTCTCCAAGAGTCTTCAATGGTAGCTCACAGCTCCTAATGTGTGCTAACATGCTAATGCTAATGGTACTGTAGGTGGGTAGAGTACATCCTACATGGAGAATAAACACTGTAAAAAAAAAAAATTACTGTAGAATGAACACCAAAAAACTATAAAACTGGAATATAAACTGTCAGTGAAAATACAATGCAAATTTGTTTATTTTAAAATAACAATTAAACAAAATATAGCTGTATTATTTTTTCTTTTTACAAGAGTATGTTAACAAAACTATATTTCTTTTGTTTTGAGAAAATAAAAGAAATATGGTGTCATTTGAATCAAGGGTTTTCAAATAGTGAGGTGAGCCTCCCCTGGGGGGTGAGGTGCAACATGAGAAAAAATAAACCTGGATAAAAAAGGGAAAACTGTATAAAGGTGATCAGTTAACTACAGAGCATAACAAAACTGCACCTCAAGTAAAAGTGAGAGAGGACACAGAGTCTGGGGCGAGCAGCAAATGGATTGGTCCTGATCAAGCTCCACCCACACACTGTGTTATTAAGTTATACATTTTTTTATAGGAAATTTAATGAATTGTGCATGTTTTAAAACACACAAAGATGTAAAATATATACGTGTGTGTGTGTGTGGGGGGGTTAAAAGCATACACAGATTTGAAAATGTGTTTAAAAACTGTTAAGATTTGTTAAAAGATATTACATTTTGTTTAAAAATATGTAAAAAAAACTAAACAAAAACAAAACATATATGACACACATCTAGAGATGAAGATAAAGATCCTAAAAAAAGTTTGCTTAAGGAGCGCTACCTGGACTCAAAATAAGTAATAATAATTAGAGGTGCTCTATTGGATAGGAAAAAACAGCAAAAACAAAGAAAAATTCCAAGGCACTCTCTTAAAAGTGAAGAATAAAAAGCCTTTATTAAACTGGCTTGGTTACAAAAACCTATAAAATCATATAAAAACATATAAAAACCCCAACGCGTTTCGGCATAAATGGCCTATGAAGATAAAGATGTTTAAAGATGACTTTGGCCAATTTTGTTCATTTTCTGCTTTATTTTAATTCTTTTTAGTATGGAACTGATCAAGTTTCAGGAGTTAAAGGGTTAAACTGAATCACATGGAAGAGGGAAATATCTAAAACATGTAGGACATCGGCCTTTGAGGACTGGATTTGGACACCCCTGGTCTAAACCTTAGTCCTGATCCGCTGACTCTGATCAGTTCATGTCTATTAAGGCTGATCAATGAAACCCAGATCAATACATGGTTTCAAGTTGCACCAATATAAATCCTAATATAAGTGCTAAATGCAATCATCAAAACAGATAAATATGATCTGAAGAGTCAGACAGGGATGAGTAAAGGCTTTAATATCATGTTCAATTCATTGTGAGGGGAATAAAATTAACATGTTCTTTTAATTCGGCTAAAACTGCAATGTGCACCTTGGCCCTGTGTGCTAAAGCTAAGAGATGACACAACATTAGCAAATGACAGGGAAAATAACATTTAATTTGTGGAGGTAAATGGTGCTGTCTCTGTATATTTTATATATATTTTAGTGTATAAATTATGTATATTTTAGTGTATATTTTATTGTATATTTTATGTATATGTTAGTGTATATTTTATGTATACTTTAGTGTATACTTTAGTGTATATTTCCTGTATATTTTAGTGTATATTTTATGTATATTTTAGTGTATATATTATGTATATTTTAGTGTATATTTTATTGTATATTTTATGTATATGTTAGTGTATATTTTATGTATACTTTAGTGTATACTTTAGTGTATATTTCCTGTATATTTTAGTGTATATTTTATGTATATTTTAGTGTATATATTATGTATATTTTAGTGTATATTTTATGTATATTTTAGTGTATACTTTAGTGTATATTTCCTGTATATTTTATGTTTATTTTAGTGTATATTTCCTGTATATTTTAGTGTATATTTTATGTATATTTTAGTGTATATTTTATGTATACTTTAGTGTATATTTCCTGTATACTTTAGTGTATATTTCCTGTATACTTTAGTGTATATTTCCTGTATATTTTAGTGTGTATTTTATTTGTATTTTATGTTATGACATCGACCTGCCAGCAGAGAAAATGCTACAACCTGGTACAGGCATCTGTCCTTCACCACAATGACTAATATTTATATGTACACTGTCCCTTTTTGAAAAAATAATTAAACTACTACTACTACTACTACTACTACTACTAATAATAATAATAATAAAAAACACAGTTGCATGTCTAAATGCTGATGCAATACATAATTATAAATATAAGCCGGACAATAATAACATTTTTATATTGTAATAATATAACTGTCACTGTTTATTTAAATCACAGCTGAAGACTTTTTTGTTCGATGCTGCCTAATGCTAATATCATTTCTTTATTATTCTACACTGCACTGTAACATGTTCTTGTTTTTTTGTTTTTGTTTTCATTTTATTTTGTAATTTTTACTTTTATTTTTGAGTGTTTTTAAATAGTATCTTGATGCTTTTAATGTTTTATGTGAAGCACTTTGAATTAGCTGCCTATTGAAATGTGCTAAACAAATAAACTTACCTTAATTAAATATCGTTCCCATTACATTCTTCTCTTGTTTGTCCTAATTGCTTGATATTCTACCACTACATTTCTTAACTGTTCAAACCATAAAGACTAGTATTAAACCCAAAATAACCATCTTTTGTGTCATTTAAATTTTTTATCTTCATTTTTATTTTGTTGAAATTAACTTTCAAGTTTGAAGAAAAATGATCAATAAATCACTAAACTAGAGCCCACGGGTGTTTGGGTTTTCAAATCCTTTGGCTCTTTTGCTGGTAATATAATCCTTTTTATATTGTTTAGACAATTCTAATATAATCTTATAAGTTATTTTCATCTTGTTAACATGTTTTACATTGTTTTTATTCTGTCTTTTATATCTTTTATGACATTTGTGTCATGTTGTCTCTTCTGTGGTTTTGTTTTCTTCTAACTTTTACACAGTTTTTATTTTCATATGTCATGTTATGTCATTTGTACTGTTTTGTTATATCTTTTATATTATTCATGTCAGTTTTTTTTTGTGCATCTACGTCTTGGTATGTCATTTTTAGGCTCTTTCTTCTTGCTATGCTGTCAACTTCATTTTTGTCTTGTAATATTTTTTTTTTTTACATAATGTTTGTCTTGTTGAATCTTTTACATCATTTTCATGTTGTTACATCTTCTGTTGTTTTTGTCTCACTTCAGTAACTTATAACCATAAATACATTATTGGGTTTTTTTGAACGCACACTAAAAACTAGAAAAGCACTCAGAGCACAAATCTCCGCCAAGGCAGACCTCCCTGTTGAGCCGCAATTTGTAATAACAGTGTATTTTATAATAAACGTCCAAAATGTAATAACATTTTCATTCCATTTTGGAATACATTTTGCCACATTATGTAATAAGTTATTACATTTTAAGAAGATTATTGCAAAATGCACTTGCAACTTTTTTTATTCTCTCGAACAGGGGTCTCAAAAATGCGGCCCGGGGACCAAATGCGGCCCGCCAATGGTTCCGATGCGGCCCGTTGGAATGAAGAGCTTAATAACCTATTAAATGACAACTTCAAATTTTTTGTCACTGTTTGACTGTAAAAAAATAATATTAAATTATAAAAATGTTTACATTTACAAACTATCCCGTAACAATAAAATGTATATTTCATTTGTTCATCTTATTCACAAAGAAAATTTGAGAAAAATTGTAATCATTTTCTGCTTCTGTTACGAAGAGATTAGTGTCTTTGTAGAACTGGCCCATAATAAAACACATGGATAAATGATAAATTGATGCGAAATATTGTTAAAAATTGCCCTTATTTTCCTTATAAGATTTAACTTTTTTTCATTTGGATAATTTCATAATAGAATAAGGTTTGGGTTTTTTGCACTAAAACAACAAAAATTTGCAGTTGTCATTATTTATGTTATTATATTTTAATTTTACTGGTTCGGCCCATTGGAGATTGAATCAGGCTGAATGTGGCCCCTGAAGAAAATGAGTTTTAGACCCCTGCTCTAGAACATGTAATAACATGGTTCATTATGTAGGGTGAATTAGTTTTTGATCATGTAAAAGTTTCCAATACCACACTTTAAACCTGAATAAGTTAGCACAACTCAAAAATCAAGGCAATCGATTGCCTCAAATATTTTCAAGTTGATTAAAATTAAAAAATACAAGTTTCCAGAACTTAAAATGTAGATTCTTATTAAAGTATACTTACATTAAAACATTACTTAAATCAGTATTCTAAGGTTCTGTCAGTCCTACTGGGAGACTAATTCAGGGTTCAGTGTCCAAGGACACTTGGACATGTGGACAGACAGAGCCGGGACACAAACCTCTGACCCTTCAGTCATTGGACGACCCGCTCTACCAACTGAACCACAGCCGCCCCTGAATAAAATTACTGTGTTTTGTGATTGTAATTTTTTTTGGTGTGATAGATATTGGTGGTTATTTGGAGTGATCTGAAATGATATTTCATCATCTACTACATTAGTTAAGTTGTTTTTTTTTTTCAATCATCCTTATTTGAAACAATAGAAATAACAGAACAATATCATTCTCAGCATTTAATGACTTAATTCCACTCAGTTTTACTTCATCTATATTATTAAGTTATGTTCACTTATATCCACAATAGTTGGAAGTACTTAAAAACAACATGTTACAGCAACTTAATACATTTGAGTTAGTAGTACTATTTCTGAAACTTTGAGTAATCATAACTGAATATATTTCATTATTCAGGTTTACAGTGTATGATGATTTTTAGAAAACATTTAAATGATATAATGTATATTATTATGAACATAAGCAGAAAAACCCAGTGTAAGTTATTACTGCATAAAGTCAGAATTTTATTTTCCTTGGTCAGGATATGTACAGTCAGTTCAGCTTGTATTTACAAAGCTGCCAATTAATACTGAACAAACAATAACTCAAACTATGAATTATGAAAGAGCTGCAGTATCTGAACACGTGATGGATAAACCGTACCACAGTGCTTCAGTTTTACCTTCAATCTGTCACATCATTTATGGCTTGAGATTGTTTTTCTCAATTTACCATATATATTTTTAATTAGCGTTTACTTTTAAGGTTTTAGCAATTACTAGAAATTTTAGGTGATACAATTTGAATTCCAGGTAACCAGACTAAGGTTGAATAAACACTGCTTTAGAAATAAAATACATCACCATGAAACTATTTTTCTTATTATATACTTCAGATAATTTAACAGTCATTGTAAAACACATAACAAAAGTGCTGGTTAGCTGATGTTTTCAATGTATATTGTAAAACATTATTATTATTATACGTATACTAGTGTGTTGACCTGTAGGAACCACAAGTCAAATTAACCCTTCAATGCAGGGGTCTCAAACATGCGGCCCGGGGGCTAAATGCGACCCACCAATGGTTCCGATGTGGCCCGTTGGATGAAGACCACACCAATGACTCCATATTTTCTTCTCAGTTTTTTCGTTGACAATAAATGACAATTTCAAAATGTTGTCATTGTTTGACTGCAAAAATATTAAATGATGGGAATATTACATTGGTAACACTTTATAATACCTACACACAATTGACTCTGTATTAACCATTTATTATCCATTTATACATTTTTGTTCATTATGTATTAAACATTTGTTACCCATTTGTTAATATCTTGTAAAGGTTCATACTAGTGTAAATGTAAAATTAGATTATTTTTAACCAACAGCTTCAGTGTTTACAATTGTTTCTTTGTTTACCTGTAAAGCAGATATACAAACAATGCACCTGTTGGTTAAAAATTTATCTAATTTTACATTTATCTTTGGAAGACACTAGTATGAACCTTGACTGTTCTTTTTAATGCATCAGTTTTAGGCTAAAGCAGATAAAATGACTTATCTTGTCTAATAGTTGTGACTATCACTAGCCCCAAACAGTAACCCTCACTGGTAGTTTTTATTTTTGCACAAGGCACTTTTGCATTTTATTAAAATATTATATATTTATATATATTTATAAGTGATCCTTGCTGTCAGGATTTTTTTTATTAGTATTATTTGTCTTTTTTTAGTACATTTTATTACAGTAATTTTTAATATCTTATTTTACAGTGTTTTTATGCACACTGTTTCTGCCATGGCAAAAAAATGCAACGGAATTTCATTTTAACAGTGCATCTGTGATGTATTTTTGAAATGACAATAAAGTTATCTATCTATCTATCTATCTATCTATCTATCTACAATCAACTAATAAAAGAGATATTATAATTAATATTGGATATTTCAACTTGCTGAGACACTTGTTCAGATCAGAGTTCCTCAAAATGTCTCAGTTTCTCACAACTATGCAGATACAAACACATAAGACCTTCCACTATTATGTTATACATATTAGTTTTTTTTACACAATAGATTCATAAATCTTCCAGTAGGAAGAACCTGTAAAGTGACTTCTAATGTTTTCAAGTCAATCTGGTAGATATGACACACACATTCCTTTTGAGTAAAACCCATTCATTTTTTCTTTTCCATTGACTCTCAGATTGTGCATAAAAATTTTAGTAATGGAAAACCAACAATTTGATCAAAACTCCTGTTGTTCAGTTGACCTTTTCCTAAAATTAGAGTGAGGTTAATAAACAAAAAACAATGTTGACAGACGTAACAAGTGAAGAAGAAGAGTTTTAAAACAAAGACGACAGTATGTGTGGACATGCCAGGAAACTGGATCTTTTTTTTTAATATTTAGTACAGGATAGAGGGGTGATGCATCATATATATGTAATATATAATAATAATGAATATATCTGTAAATTAACATGATATTTTCATTCATCCTTGTGTTTATAAAATTACTTCTCATATAATCTTGCGATAATAAATAAACAAGTCACTGTGTTTGTGATTTAATGGAAAAAAGAACATTATAAACTTCTGTTTTTGTAACATTCCATAATCATCAGTAAAGCTTTGCCATGGAAAAGGGACAACAGTTACATGAGACTGTATCTTGGAATCTACAGAAAATCATCACTTTTAACTTATTTTTTTGTCCATTCAAGAGTCAAATGTAGACCAGTGTCATACTATAACAACAAACTGATATTAACATGTATGTGAATGAATGACATAAGCGTTATCATTGTATTAATGGCAGTTACAAGCGTATATAAACAGATTTTTTTTACATGTATTATTAGTATCATAGGTGTTAAAGTGTTGAAACTTTCACTGGTTTTCAATGAGTCTGAATTTTATTTACTTTGATATGTGGGCAGGTATTTTTCTCTGGAGGAAGTGCATAGTTATGTTTTTTGTTTTTTTTTTTGGTGTTAGCTTTCCTTTCTGAGATATGTGAGAAAAATGTGAAACCAGAAAACACAATTAACACCGACTTTAGCTGCTGTTCTATTTAATTTTAGTCAACATGTATTGTTCTTTACACTTTATTTATCTGCTATATCAACTGTCAAACGCTGTTTTGTTTTTTTTATTTCACTTAAATGACTGTCTCACAACTGATTTTAGTTTGATTCTTTGTTTTTTGTTCAGTGTAATAACCCTAATCTGTACTTCTGTGATATTGTTCTTACAGTTTTACAAACACAACAGTTATTTTCCTGGTCAGAGTCACAGCCACTCTTTAATGCTTTTAATAACCATAAGTGATCTCTGGTCTTTGATGAAATTAAGTGGGCTAATTTGTCTGTGGTTGGAGAAATAATGAGGTCGTCATGTGATAAACTAATGCACTTTTCATGGAGCTCATCGATGCTAACAGCTGTCATCCCAACAACAGATGTGTGTTTCACATGTTTTCCACACAGTGAGCATCTCCTTCTTCTCCTTTGTGTATCTGTTTAACTTCTGGATCCTGCATAATAAGGCCTGAGCATGTGGAATAAAGAGTTGCACCTCATTTTGCTAAAAAAAAATAAAATAAAAAAATCTGAGCCATATGCACGAGTATGTTTTAGATTCATGTGCACTATCCTTCAATGTTCAATGCATTCATATATGACAGATGTGGTTTTACAAACACACTAAGAAAACAAGAGGAGAAAACAAGCCCAGCCATTATCTGAGGACTGCTGGAGACATTCAGCACTGTGGACAGAGCTAGTGAAGACATTTAGCATCGTGGACAGAGCTAGTGAAGACATTTAGTATCATGGACAGAGCTAGCGAAGACATTCAGCACAGTGGACAGAGCTAGTGGAGACATTTAGCATCATGGACAGAGCTAGTGAAGACATTTAGTATCATGGACAGAGCTAGTAAAGACATTCAGCACAGTGGACAGAGCTAGTGGAGACATTTAGCATCGTGGACAGAGCTAGTGAAGACATTTAGTATCATGGACAGAGCTAGCGAAGACATTCAGCACAGTGGACAGAGCTAGTGGAGACATTTAGCATCATGGACAGAGCTAGTGAAGACATTTAGTATCATGGACAGAGCTAGTAAAGACATTCAGCACAGTGGACAGAGCTAGCGAAGACATTCAGCATCGTGGACAGAGCTAGTGAAGACATTTAGTATCATGGACAGAGCTAGCGAAGACATTCAGCACAGTGGACAGAGCTAGTGGAGACATTTAGCATCATGGACAGAGCTAGTGAAGACATTTAGTATCATGGACAGAGCTAGTGAAGACATTTAGTATCATGGACAGAGCTAGCACAGACATTCAGCACTGTGGACAGAGCTAGTGAAGACATTTAGCATCATGGACAGAGCTTGTGAAGACATTTAGCATCATGGACAGAGCTTGTGAAGAGATTAAGCATCATGGACAGAGCTAGTGAAGACATTTAGTATCATGGACAGAGCTAGTGAAGACATTTAGTATCATGGACAGAGCTAGCACAGACATTCAGCACCGTGGACAGAGCTAGTGAAGACATTTAGCATCATGGTCAGAGCTATTGGAGACATTTAGCACCGCGGACAGAGCTAGCAGAGACATTCAACATTGTGGAAAGAGCTAGTGAAGACATTTAGCATCATGGACAGAGCTAGCGAAGACATTCAGCACCACAGACAGAGCTAGCGAAGACATTCAGCACCACAGACAGAGCTAGCGAAGACATTCAGCACAACAGACAGAGCTAGCGAAGACATTCAGCACCACAGACAGAGCTAGCGAAGACATTCAGCACAACAGACAGAGCTAGCGAAGACATTCAGCACTGTGGACAGTGAAACAGAATTAAAGACGTGGTCTTAAACAAATACTGCTGAGGCTTTTTAACCTTAACTATGTGTGCGCGCGCGTGCGTGTGTGTGTGTGGAGCCTTTGTTTGTGTGAAGATGCTTCTAGGTGTGAGCATCACGGCCTGATGCTTCCAGAAAATCCACGCAGGGCTCTCCCACTCTGCTGGTGTGTGTTGTTACCTTTATAAATAAGGTCCTCGGTCTCCAGGTCGAATCCTTCCCGGTGACACTTCCTCCACAGGCCGGAGATGGTGGAGTTAAACTGGCGGCTGCAGTGGGACTCCATGGCTGAGGCTGCGGCCAGAAAGTGCCGCTTAACCCGGATCACAGCACTCACATCTGGGCCGTTACCTTTCCTCTCCTCGCGCCGTGGAGGCATCTGGAGTGGCAGGTTGTGGTTAGAAATGTAGATGTAACCCGGGTCGTTTCGCTTGTTGGCATAGTTTTTACACCTCTCCCGGTGTCTCCTGGCATCAGTCTCATACCAGTAGTCGGTACATATCGCCATAGCTAACAGCCCCAGCGCACAGAAAGCCAAGAAGAGCCCCGTGCCTGTTAATATTTTCATAGCGGCCATCTTCCCCCTTCTCGATGGAGAGAGAGAGAGAGGGAGAGAGCCCAAAACAGTCGCAAGAAGGTTCCTCCGTGGCCCGTGGTGTGGGTACCGCGTGAAATAAATCACGACGGCATTCACAGCCTCGCGCAGTCCTGGACTAGGTGCATGATGATGATGATGGTGGTGATGATGATGATGGTGATGATGGTGGTGGAAGGCCAGTGATGTCTGCACGCGATGCTGCCGTCTATTGTTGTGGTACCCGGTGGATGCAATGTTGTTCCCACCATCTGTTATGGTACAGGAGGAGAGGGGATGGATGGAGACCAGCGCTGTGAGGATCAGGGCCAGTGATGTAGTTCTCTCTCTCTCCTCCAGGTTGGTGCGGGATGGGGCTCTGTTATGGGGGAGTGGTCATTTGTAATGCTTCAGTGGACACCTCTAGCTGTGGTAAACACGCTTAAAAAAGATGGGGATTAAAAAAAAAAAAGAAGGAAGAGCATCCAACTTTATGCAGTAATCATTGCATAAGTTATTATTTATGTCTATGTGTCTAATAAAAATAATCACATTATGCTTTACTGTCAATATTACATTGATGATGATGATAATAAGTTTATTATTATTCCTATTTCTCTGTACTCATATTCACTTAACCTTTTAACTCCTGAAACTTTAGCAGTTCCACAGTAAAAAAAAAAAAAAAGAATACAAAATAAGCAACAATATGAATAAAAACAGCCAAAGTGATCAATGAAAATACACACAAAATTAATAAATCAACAAAATAATAAGTAACATGAACAATGTCAGACATAAATGGAACAAAATTAAATAAAAATCCTAAAATAAAAAACAAAATGTAGAGAAATAAACAAAATAAACAACACAATGAATAAAAAAGTAACAAATATTTGCAAAATAACAAACAGTATGAAGCAATTTGCTGAATAATTAAGGTAAAAAAAAATTAAAAGAAAGAACTTGTATTGTAATTTGGTTTTAATAGTTTTTCTAAATCAGTTGCTTTTTGACATCTGTTTATTTCTATTGCTCAATTCCGTAAACAAAACTCAGTAAAAACACAGACTTAAAAAACATTTAATTTTTCTGAATATTTAAACTAAACAATCTGTTCACAATGCATCAGCGCTGACACATTAGGGGTTAACGGGTGGAATTCTATTGCAGACATATTTGTTTTTCTGACAAGCATAATAAATAAATAAATTTGTACAAAATTAGAACATTTTTATATAATTTTTTTTTTTTACAATGTGCACTTGTTTTTTTAACCCTTCAAAGTGTGAATTCTGAGAACTTTGGTCAATATTTTTTCCCAAGTGTTTTTTTTTCCTCCTTAGGTATGAACAAAGCAATGTGATTGAAATATTTTTTATTTTAATGAACATATTTTTTTTATGGCGTTAGTTGGACGTGTGTTTAAGCTTTGAAACAAAGAAACCTGTATTTAAAATGCAATAGCAGAACACTATGAAATAAAAAAATTAATACAGTTTTTGTTTAAGAAGTCTGTTCTTTACAGTCTAATAAAAACAAGCAATTAATTTACTGTGCAGGTAAACATGTTAGTGCAGATCAGGTAATAAGAACAGACCAGTTACAGTAATGATATGAAGTGACTGATATGGAACCAAAACAACTAAACCCATGAATATACAAGAAAATAACTGTAGAATAATTGTCCACTGGAGTGACCACATTAAAGGGTTTATGTAGATCACAGGTGTCAAACTCCAGTCCTCGAGGGCCGGTGTCCTACATGTTTTAGATATTTCCCTTTCCCGTGTGATTCAGTTTAACCCTTTAAGTCCTGAGAACTAACAAAGTAACTGGTAACATGAGCAAAGTAAGACACAAATGGGAGAAAATCAAAGAAAAAATTAAATAACCAAAATGTAGAAAAATAAACAAAATGAACAAAAACTAATAAATATTTACAAAATGACAAATATTGTGGAACATTTTGGGGAAAAAAATTACTAAAGAAGAAAACTAGTATTGACATTTGGTCACAGCAATTTAAAAAAAATGGTGAAATAAAAAAAATTAAATAATATATATATATATATATATATATATAAAAAACACCACTTGCTTTTTGGCACATTTTCCATGCACAAAATAAAGTAAAACTGTTGAATTTTTCTGAATATTTAAACAAAATCATCCATTCAGAATGCATCAGCGCTGACATTTAAAGAGTTAATAATCAGCTCCTCATCAGACTGATAATGATGCAATGGCCTCCAGGTGTAATGGAAGAGGGAAACATCTAAAACATGCAGGACCCCGGCCCTCGAGGACCGCAGTTTGACACCCCTGATGTAGATCAACAAGCCGCAACAGAGGAAGTACTCTATGTCGGATGAAAAGAGGTGATGTAAAGAAGGGATTGTTTTCACATCCAGACATTTAAGCTATTTGTGTTTGAACGAGGTGGATAAAACAGGGTGTAACTGAAATGTTAGGTCATAAATTATACAAAGGCTTCGTATCGGACACATGTAATAGTTAACCATAACAGCCAGCGCAGAAACACACAAAGTAAAACAATAGAAGCCCCTCAGTGGTCAGTGTTGGAGTAACTGTAATTTAATTACTTTTGTCAGTGACGTAGGAACGCAACTCATTTCAACTCTAATTTTGGTAACTTCATTAGTTACTAGACTACAATAAGGCTCAGTACACATTACTCTTGACCATTGAAACACAGATAGGCTGACATTAAAAACCCAGTATCAGAGCTGCGTCTGTTTTTTAACCTCACTGCTGAGTTCAGAGAGAACGTGCGCATGTGTTTGTATGTGCGTGTGCGCGTTATCACCACAGTGTTAGCTAAAAGCAACATCCACAAAGACGTCCTTGAACCTTTGAGCTGGTTCCCACAGTAACAGAAAACAAATCAGCCTGAATGAAGAATAAGAAAAATCTGTGCCAGAGTTTTTCATTTCAACTCCTTAACCGACTGTTCTTGTTCTCTCTCTCTTTCCGTTTTTTTTTTTGATTAGGTGGGTAAGAGCAAGGGGTGCTGCCGTGTACCCAGCACCCCCACTTCTCACGGCTATGGTTCGGGTCAGTCAGATATGTCATGACACCACAGTCACCACCAACAAACCAGCCCGTCTGATCAACCTGGGTCAGACCAACACCAGCCCTGGACACACGCACAGTGACCATCAGACCCCAACGCACCAGACGTACACTGGGACTAAAGAGCTGAGGTGTCTGTGACCAGTAGGTGGGGTGGGATGGGGTGGAGTATTCAAATGAATCTATGCATGTGACGTACAAAGTATAGAAAATCCAAAACGGACAATTTTCATCCCCCTCTAACAAGAAATTAATCAGAAGAAAAAGAGAGTGGATGTTTTTTTTGTTCATAATTTAAAGGTCTCATGCACAGACAGTACATTTGTGTTGGAAAGACATTAAAAAGTGAAATTTGCTTGATACTGTATGTCCCCTTTAAGGCATTTTTGAAGCTACAAGAAAGACTGAGTTCAGCAACAACAGTGTAATTGTTATAATAAATGTAAGGGGCGGGGCTTAAATCCACAAAAGTAATCAATTTGATTTTATTAAAACTGAACAACTCTTAAATAATTAACCCCTAAATAAACCTGGGACTTAAAATCCATCTGAACGTGTAGTTCTCAGTATGAGCTCTACTGTATTTCCCCTTAAAGTCAAGTGAAAATGTTAATATTAATCATTAGAGCTGAGTTGTGAGGATACAGATGGTTTATAAACAGTCCCACTTTGTAAACTTACAGTAGGTTGAAACTGAAACAATGAAAGCACAAGATGGATTTCTGTAAATAAATTAACAAACTTTCCTCAATCACTGGAAATCTTCTTTGCCACTTTTTCATTATTATTATTATTTTTAACGTAACACTGATGTCTTTGTGCTGTTTGTCACCTCACATTCCCCTTGATAGTGTACATTGTGGCTTTGTGTGTTGTCTTTCTGAGCTGTGACTGTGGAACCAGGCTCCCACAGATAATAGCCAGCTCACAGGCTGATGACTAAGGAAGGCAACCCGCGGCGGAGTCGTTATGGCAACAGAAGCTCGCCCAAAAGGCTGTGTTGAAATAGGACAAGTGTGAACGCACAATCAATACCCCCCACCCGACACTCCCATATGACATTTGAGGCATAGGATCTTAGCAACAAACATATCGTAAGGTTTTGTTGCAGTGAATGCACCTCAAGCTACTTCTGCACATTTTACACAAACCTTCTAATAAATACTGTCCTAAGAACAGGTCAGGAAACCAGATATAGACCAATGATAGGAAGCAAGTCTGGAAGCACTTTGGGTGTATTAAAAAAAAAAACTGAGATAAATGTAAACTATTTTTTACATAAAAGACACGTTGCTTAAAAGATAAGCAACGCTGGTGTCGTAAAGAAACAGACAGATGCAGAGTATTACTCATAATTTTTTCTCTCACTCCAACACCAGGTACATTACATCTATCCACCTTATTTTTCACAGAAGCAGGAAGGCAAGACAGAATGCAACCAACTTCCATGTTTTTGTGCGACACTTCCTGTGCAGCCCTCGACCATGGTGTAGCCATTAGCTAACATGTCAACAGCAGCTACAGAGATATTTGTGTGTATATATATATATATATATATATATATATATATATATATATATATATATATATATATATATATATATATATGAAAAGGATCTCTTGTGTGGTAAGTTTACCTTAAGGGGGTTTGTTTTGAACATCGACCACGTACAAAAGCTGAATGTGGATGGAAGGCGCCATTGATCTGCATCCTCCGCCGAAAGACGATAAATCCCTTTGTTGAAGGCACTGAAGTTAAACCATCGAAGCGACCGTACATTTGTTCTTTTCATTTTGTGAACAGGGTCGTAACTGGATGCAGCCAGAGTATCCATCTCTGGATACATTCATGGCACAAGTATTTGTTTTGAAAAGAGAAGTACGGTAAGCACAGATAAGCAAGCACATATATGAGGTCAGGGGTCATCGCTGACGAAACCATGTGAGACTCTGTGACAATTCTGACACAATGTGGTAGAGCAAAATATCCATGAACAGAAACTTGGGGGTGTTCTGGTGGATGATGATGATGATGATGAAGTCTCAGAGGTAAGAACATGCAGTAACTGATCCGTCATCTGGGTTCCAGCTCCTCCCATCGGAACAGAGATTTGAAGTCCCCAAATCCAGGACCACTCACTCAGGGCCGTTTCTTCCTATAGGCCCCAGATGTCAAACCTAAGGTCCGGGGGCCAAATCCCGCCCACTAAAGTGTCCAATCTGGCCCTTGGGATGAATAACAATGGACATTTATAGCTCATTTGTATTTGAGTGGTAATTCAATAACAAAATACAACTTTTCCTGCAGGGTTAACACTGAATTTGTCAGTTTATTTGGCTAGCATTAAAACAATGTTAAAATATAGACCAAAACGTAATAACAAATAGTAACCATCTTTCCTTATGTGTTTTCTTATGTATTTTACAGACCCCAGCTTGTGCTTAAAAAGGTGCAGTGAGCATTGTGATACAACTGATTGTGGCGAATAAAAACAGGAGTGTACTTTGGCGTAAACTGCCCTGACTTCTTGACCCATATTTTGTTACCATTGTAGAAATGATATTAAACAGGGGACCTTATATGACCTTATATGTGTTGACTTATTTTCAATAAATACACAGCAGCTACATCAGAAAACAAGACGCACAACAGTAACAAAACAGAATTTTAAAGAATGTATAGGTCCAATATGTTTTAAAGAAGAAGGTCGTTGATACCTGCTGTATTGACTGGGTACATCACATGTACTTAACGTGTTATGTGCAAAATAACTTGATTGTCGGGTTAACAATTGGTGGTAAGACAGTTTGGTAACAGATGTCCATACAAACCCTCTCATTTCCCTTGCTGTTCAGTCTGGCACATTATTAAGTGTCCACACAAAGGTCCATTCAACAGACATAGTAGGTCTTCTCTTCAAACATCCATCTATAAAGTGCCATTCTGCTGTCAGATATTATAGATACAGGTACCAAATAAAAGGGTTATGTTGTGGTGAGGTTTAGTATTTTTTGGTAAGGCAAGATCCTCCACGTTCATGTTGTCCTTCCTCCATGTTCAATCGACAATAAAAGAAAGTAGAGCCATGACCGCCACGCCACAGAATATGAGCAAGATCTGCAACAAAGACTGTCTAAAAAGAAGAAGAAAAAGAAGACTTTAAAATGCATACATGTATTCTGTGCTTCTAAAGCTACAGTAGTGGACAATAGGTTTTTGCATATCCTTAAAATGTTAGTGTCCAATATTATTAAATATATGCAGAGAAATATTTTTTTGCGTTTCAAAACATGTGGCTGCATCAGATGCAAATGATTATTTTTTGTTTATTAGAAGAAAAATAACTAAACTAAATTACTGTCAACTTCAACATGTCATGTGCTGAATGTTTTTTCTGATGAAACTGAAACAGTTTTGACCTCAACAGAACAGAACATGTGAGTTTGGAGAAGGGAACAATACTTGGCTGATTTCAGTGACTTCAGTATATGTGCTTTATATGTCAGTATATGTGAAATAGAGGACATAAGAAGCTAGTGTTAAACTTTCTAAAATAGCCTCTTATTGTTCATGTCCCATTCGGATCATCATCATTCATTGACAAAATGAAGGCAGGGGTCATCTGGTGAACTGGTAAAACCTCTCTATCCTGGAAAACCCTTCACCACACATCAAATATCCTGGTAATTACTTTGGAACATGAAGGTTGCATTTATACCATTTAATGTGTTATTTATTAGAATAACAATTTTTTATAATTACTATAATAACCTTCCCAGATGAGAATACAGGTATAACCAGCCACTAGAAAGGCTTGGAAAAGACATATTTGTTTCTAATTTGAGACACTCGCTCCAGTGCTTCCCCTCAACCAAACAACATGTTGTGAACCAAGCAGTCTGAAATGAAGGAAGACTTCTGCACCAGCTCTTAGAGCTCTCTTCAAAATTTAGAGATGTGTCCTGTGGTCAATCACAGCTCTTTCCATGGAGGGAATTGTACAGGGTTTCTACATGTTAAATTTAATACTATTTAAAACAGACTTTAATGCCCATTTCACAGCCATACTTTGAAAATTTTATGACTCCCAGAATGTTAGAAAATGTATTCGTTTCCTCCAATACCTTGATTCCCATTAGTCTGAGTCACTGCAAAGGGCTGAGGACAAAGTTAGCGATAAATGGTTCCAAATTTCAACATAAATTGTCAGGTTGGAACTGAATAGACTGTATAGACTGTCCAGACTGTCCCAACCTAACATTTAATATCTTTTAAAGACTTTTTTAGGGGATTAAATGCAGTTTTGTGAATTCAACAGTTTTAAGACTCTGTAAGACCCTGCGGAAACCCTGTAGTATTTAAATAGTTGATTGTCCACTGTAATGACAACTGTTTGTACCGTCAGATGTGTATCGACTGCACAAATCTGGTGGTTCCCCTGACTGTGACAATTTCAGCATCAGCATTTTACATTAAAATTTAAAATTTATACATTTAAATCCAAATTTTAAATACATATACTTATATAAATAGCACATCCCCCCCCCCCCCTCATATTTCACAAGAGCACAATTTGTATTTTCCCTGCACTTTATTTTTGCGTAACTGTATAATTTCTCCATGGTGGGAACAATAAATCTTTATCCTGTCTTATCTTATTCCCTTCAATTAAAATCACCTTAAACTGGACTCCTCTAGCAGGTCAGGCACCACGTTCACCAAAGCTATGTAGAGAAACCCTCCAGAGGTGAAAGGTAAAATCCAAGCGGTGGCGTTTTCTAGAAACAATAGAAGTGAAAACAGTGATTATTTTATGTTTTACATAGGGATGTGACATTTGGTCCAAAACACTATTCGGAATTTGCTAGAAACTATTTGAATATCATTTGAAAATTGAACACCTCTAAACACACACGCAATGACAGAAAGGGTAAAAGAGGTAATCAAACTTTTACCGAATAAACAATAACATTACAAATCACACAACAACATGTTTATCTTCCCTGAGCAATTCATCTCATCTCCTGAATGAAACAAGAAAAAGGCTTTTAATTTTTAAATGGCAATAACCACAGCCAACGCTATATTTCATTTAACTGTCTGGGCGGAACTGGGTGAAATAACTGATTTTAGCTACAATGTTGAACAGATTTAACAACAATAGTCATATGAATCAATGCCAGGTTCTTATTTTTAAATATTAACATGTCCACATGCTCAGGTGGCCTATTCCCAATTAATCCGGCTGCTGAGAACATGCGCAGTAACGGCACAGAGGTATGCGCTCTGCTTTGTTTCTGTTATTGCAGCACACTTCAATTGCATTTGTGTTTTTGGTTGTTCATCTTCCTTGTGTTTGCAGCGTTTTGTCGATGTGGTGCGTTTGCCCCCGTCAGCCACTGTACAATGCAAGTTAATACAGCATTCTTTCCAAGTGAAAGTAACGCAGCATTCGAAATTCGTATTCTATATTGGAGCGCGTCACGAACATTCGAAAATCATGTCCCGTCCTTAGTTTTACAGGATGGTGGTGGTGGTCCACACATACCTGTGCCTTTTGCACAAAGAGCGAAACAGGCTCCCAACACCCCCACCAGCGCTGTGGACAGCTGCATGCGAGCGGCGCTCCAACGGTCAAAGCCGGCCCTTAGCAAAATGGCGAAGTCTCCCACCTGTGAATAATGACACCAGAATGGATAAAGTCTGTTTACAAGACCCTGGGGGGAAAAAAAAAAATCACATACTTTCCATCCACTTTTAGCTACAGTATGTAAAAATGGAAATTGGAAGTAAATGGTCACAAGTTTAGAAAATGACCAGTTTTCTAATCTCACCTCATGAGGGATTTCATGCAGAAGGATGGCGAAGGTGGTGAGGAACCCGACCTGCAAGTATGAAAATACAATCACATGTGCTTAGTTAGCAGTGATAATCATTTACTGTGTGATCAATTAACTAGTTTTACTAGAATAAATGCAAATGAATGTAAAAACAGAGGTGCAGTGGTTCTTTACATAATAAAGACTTAAGGGTTTTTTTTTTTATTCTAGCAGGAGCAGAGCACGGAAATAATAAACTTGTGAAATGCACTTCTATAGTAAGTAGGGGTAAACAGGCGTCTGAATGGAATATGTTTTAAACCATTAGTAAATGTAGACAAAAGACTCAGGAAATGTCTTGGATGGATCTTTTTAAATGTGTTATATAAATAAAGTTGATTGATTGATTGAATGACAATATTTCTTTCTGGAGTCTTATGTGTTTGAGCAGTTCTTATTCAGATTAAAATAAAACAACTTTGCTGGATAAAACCTTGTCTTGGCATTTTCGTCTTTTCTTTAAAGTGTGTTTCTTTCATTGCTAATTGTTAAAACACATTCTAAATTTGCTTTTAAGTGTTACAAACAAACTGCATCCCACATCTTATTGTTACATGTAAAGATGACCCTGCATTGAGAGTGAATTTGTATGCCGTGTTTCACTTTGACTTCCATGTGTGCGACAGTAAACACAAAACACTGGTGCGATGTCTTGTACGTGTATGTTTTAGACATCTAGTTAACTTCCTCTCTGGCACACTCTTCCATAGTTCATGCTGTTAGCCTTATGTCTCTCCAGCTGGACTCTCTCTTTGCCATACCTACAATAAACAGTAACCTACTGCAGCAACATGAATCCATGTTGCTGCAGTTAAAGTGCACCATTTAAAAAAAATAAAAATCCTTCAACAAAAGACGATATTTACACGGTGTATTTAAATGTGAACAAAAGCCTGTTTTGTCCCATTACAAATATGTGGTCCATTCATGAGACTAAAAATACAAATACAACTGGTTTAATTTTCTGCCAAATGTTCAGCACTCTGCCAAACTGTGTACGCAGAAGAAGGTTTTATCTGTTCCCACCATGCATATCTGCTCTGTTCTTAGCCTGTTTTCGAGTGTGGTTCTCTGTTCATTCATTAACTCTACTACAGAATCCTCAACCTTTAGAATAAAAGCAACCACCACTGAACCAAGAGCCTTTCAAAATAGGGAGTTCTTTCAAAATATCCCATTTCAGAAGGTTGATCTAAACCAAATCTGCAGGTAGAAAACCTACCCCAGACCTTAGTAGGGACCAATCAGCTAATCTTTGGTGCAACCTATATTTGGGCTAAATGCTACCCAGAACAGAGAGGGTGTAATCAAAACAGGGGGGTGGAGAAGCTTAACATCCAAAAACTGCAATCAATCAGCAACAAATTTATTTAATAAAAGTATGTTTCTTTTCAATACAATTTGTCAAGACAGTGAATGACTGCACTCAAGCACATGGTGCTGAAGGGAAAGTGTTTTATTATCAGAAAAATGAGTTTTAACGCAGACAGCATCCATGACATTGGGGATTTTATTTTTATTTGCAGAGGTGAACGTGGACATAATTACAGATGCTCATGTATAATTTGGCGATAACTAATCTGTGTATCATTCGTTCCTCAAAATAAAACAATGAATGCGGTTTTTCGGTTTTCCTTTTTGTGTTTAAAAGACTGGGAAAAAAAACAGATAACGGCCGTTTTCCATTTTATCCAATTTTGACCTTAAGCAAATTGAGTAAACCGGAAATGACTGTGACCCGCAGTGACAAAGATGTAAACCTACGTCCTATTTAGGGAAACTAAGAGGGTCAGACTAAGACCTGAAGATATGACCACAGAGAAAATGTGTGTCATTTCATACCGAAATTATCTTCAAGTCTGTTTTTTTTTTGTATTAAAATGTGCGTCTATAGAGAGGAAAACTTTTAATGCATATAAGATCACTTCAAAGTCACTAAGCACAAGCAGAATTATTCCACATATAAGGTGCATTGTCATTTTTGGAGAAAATTAAAGGCATTTAAGTGCGCCTTATAGACTGAAAAATACAGTAAATTTAAAGACTGGCTGTAGAAAACAGGTTAACTTAATAAAGACATACTGCAACCTGACACTGTGAGAGGTTAATGCAATTACATAATGACTGAAGTAGGATGGAGTTGGAAAAGGTGTTGGAAAATGTACACTTTATCTAAAAACAGATTTATTAGAATTTACACTATGTGCATTGACCTCAATGTGGATACACAATAGTTAATGATTTTATACAAATTTGATTGAAAAAGCAATGTTTGTATCTGCTTCAACCTTACCTTTTTGCTAACCAGGAAACTCCCTGCTACTGCCAGTCCATGAGTGAAGTTGTCTATGCAGTTGGCCAGTAGGTTCAGGTATCCACTTGTCTGTAAAACAGGAGCCATAATGCCACTGTTGCTCAAATTTCCCAGTACTTTACTTAAATGTAATCACAGCATACGATCCTTAATTAACTTGACAAGCTTTATGTCAAACCCCTAGTGGGGGCTTTGACTGATATTAGCCAAGCGTTACAATCTGACCCCATTAAAAAGAGGGCAGTAAATAATATGTCGCTCAAACGAAATCTGAGCCCTCGAGGAACATGAAACACAATGAAAGATACAACTGGTGATCCAGAAAGAATGGTGCGGGAAAGGGCAGGATGAATTTCTGGCACAGTTTTCTTTGTTTCTGTTTAAGTCAGAAATGTAATCTATCCTAGTAAAACTGCATTAAGTGAACTTACTCATTTGCCTGTTACTTTTTAATCTATAATAAGACTTTTTTTTTTCCAGATAACATGCTCAGCTTCTTTTTTTTTTATATCTCTATGGGCTACTTTCTTATTCCGTTTTAATGACAATACAGGTTCTAGAAGCACAATGAGGTCTCTGGGGAGAAAGATTCACCATTAAAAAAACAAAACTAAAACACAACCTATATTAATTTGATATCAGGGCCAACTGAAATGCTGTTTGCAACAAATATATGATATATATGACTTACTTTGGAGGAAAAAACATCAGTTACATAAGCAACCCAAATCAAGGCTACTGCCCTACCTTTTCATTTATTTGCCGCCTCTTTTGTCAACTCAGAGCTATGCTGGTTGTCCGCCTTACCTTGATTTTCTCAGATTTTTCCATGCTCTGTTGCTTGGAGGATTTCCATGACTCAGCATGGTGCCCATTTCCAAGTGAAACCGCTGCCTTTCCACCAAAAACTGCATTAGACTGTAGAGAAAAGGGGAAAAAAAAACAAGACAATGGTGAAATGTGAAACCACAAACATGACAACTTTCTGAAGTTTTACATTTCATCTTTTTCTTCCTGGTTTCCAACATTGTCCAGTGTGGGCGGGAGTTTGGTATTCCCTAAAGAAACATATTAAACACCTGAATCACCAACAACACCCACCAGTAAAACAAAAAAAAATAAAATAAAATCGGTACTAGTGGCATGTGTTCCACTGTGCACTGAACACACAATTTACAGTTTCCACAATACACTAAATTTTCACCCACAGAAGGCAGAACAACCTCTGAGGGGGCCATTGTGGAAAGAGTGCAGATTATTTTTGTATGCACCATGTATATATTAATAAAAGGCACCTGTTTTATTTCTCAAACCAATGATCCTTAAATTCCAGCAGCAGTCTTTTACATGTCTGATGGTCGTATATAAAAAGAACAAGCCTATTCATCGCTTGTTTCCGAGAACAGCCAACTTCCCTGTTCCCTCATTCAGAAACCACTTATGTTGCTATTTGACTGCTAATCAAATTAAAGGCATGGGAAATAGCCCACTGTCCACTGGATGTGGCAATGAAACGCTTATCACTGTCCATGATTACAGCAGGAGGTGGAAATAGACTCTTGTTAATGTTTGGAGGGAGAAACTGATTGAAGCAGAACTACCGATGCAAAAGGCACACGGCCACTTGTTTATCGAGGACATAAAATTTGACCTAAAATAAGAGGAGTCTTGATTTATTACCTAAAATCGCATCACACTCACTGATCCTTTTTACCAATGAAACACAGTGTGTCCTTTAAAAACAATGAACCAAACAAGTACACACATGTCACTGAGATAAGGCAGTGAAGTCAGGATCCTCAAAAGCTTTAGTCTCCGTCTTAAACACACTCAGTCTGTGCGTTCTGTCTATTGTTGTTTCTGTCTATGAGCTGAGTGTTCTCCTGTGGACACTGAAATGGCTAAAGCAGCTGCTTCACCCTGGCACTATAAATAGAGACACTTGTGAAGGAGCTGCGCTGACAAGGAGAGGAAAGGCCATCTCCAAAAACATAACCAGCTGTTTAATAGCTATGAAGAAGCACCATGTTAGAAAGCTTTGTTTTAATCTCGACATATATGTGAGTTTAGATTAAAAATATTTTCAATTCTACATTCCAGACATGGTGCATGTAAACCTAGTCAGTCATAGGGACATAGAGAGGACGTTCCACCATATCTGCATGTCTAAAAACATATCTTAATATACAGGTTGTTGTTGTTGCTGCTAAGAAAAAAAAAAAAAAAAAGAGCACAGAAGACACTTGAATCTTTTTCAAGGTAAAAAAAAATTATCTGGGTGAACATCGGAGAACACACATTTTATCTATGAAAACAAAATATGCAAAGGCTTGTGTTGACACGTCCAATATGTCTGTACGCACAGCAGAAATACTTACAGCAGAGTTACTGTTCAGGTCTGAATGTGCTGTGGCATCTTCATGGCTGTCCTGGTCTGGAAACAACTTTTCCAAGAGTAAGAAGGCCAGCAGGCCAACAATTACCCACAAGCCCTGGGTTGTGTAGTGGTTTTGTTTACCAGCTAGAAGTAACAGAGAAACCAAACAGTGATAAACAAGCTGTGGTGTAGGCACTGAGACATGTTTCTTGGTACAGGAGAGAACATGGACATAGAAAATTAAGAACTCATAAGAGTTGAATTGAATAGGATTCTTACTTGCAGAATATTCTAAACTGACTTAACCTAACTACTAAAGGAAACAGTGCGCTTTTAACTTTATAGATTGTGCACAGCATGTAACTGTTCATTGAGGCTCAAACTCATTGATGTTATGTCAGGAAACTTGAGTGAATTGACAGAAGCGAGTAGGTTCTGATGGTCAGTGTACTACTACTGTACTCAGGTGACTGAGCTCTACAGTGAGGAGGTTAGGAACAATTTAAAGCATGTAGTGAGTGCACACATTTATTTTTTATTGGCATTACATTATCTTACAAGGCTAATGCTGCTGCTAATATGCTACACTGATGAACAACAGCTACACTGCCACAAGAATGCAGAGTGGAGCTTGTGGCTCATGCACAGTGTGTATATGGACATAAATGGTCTTAAACCACAAAGTGTTTGTCTTATACGGGCACTTAAAAGATACTTCATACCAAACTGATGGCTATGCACAATAAAAGGTTAAGTACAAATTATTGCACCATTTAAACTTTACTGTCCTAAAATAGATTTTATTGTTATCACATCAGACAATGTTTTGTCTGAAGGTTCTGGTCATAACACTACTGTTAGGCATTAAATAGCCTTAGTGAAATGTGGAGTCACCTGAAGAGCCAGAGAAAGCCCACGCCTCAGGAAGGAGGTGAAGGAAAACGTCACCAAGGAGGCCCCCGATGGCAAAGCTCAAAAGCTGCTTCAGTTTCTGACAGCCAGCTAAAAAAAAAAAAGATTCAAGGAAAAAGTAGCAGTGACTGTAAAGTATGATTTATACATAAATTTGTCCACTGTTCATTTTAGCTCAAGTTTGCAGTCATAAATAAAAATACTTCTTCCTCTTTTGAGTAGAAATGCCAGTTGGTTTATACCAGTTAGGTTGTGCCTGGGGTATCACAACAACTGTTGGACAGATTGCAAAAAAATATCAAATACACCTTGTCAACTATTACACTGACTGACATCTGGCCAGAGAATGAATCCTAATTCATTCTCATCCCCAGTCCCCACTTTGGTGAATGTCAAAGTCATCCAGGGGAAATGGTTAAGGATTGCCTTTACAAGTTTGTAAAGACATCGTCACTGGCCCTTAAGGTTGGAATAACACACATTAATATTCCATCTTTAGGGGAAACGGTGTCTGACAGTGCCAGTCCGAAACCAATATTCATAGTCACACTTGCAGTAAAACTATTATAACAAAATTTACAATTGTAACACTGACATTTAAGATCACTAAAGATTGTTTGCATTTTATATTTACTCCCATAGATAAAATCCCATAAAATGTGGACCAAAGATAATGTTGTATGACTCAGCATGGACTGCAATACCTTCTTTCTCTTCTAGTTCTATAATCCTGTCAGTTGATTAATTAGTAGGCTACAAGTACTTTGGTTTGAGAACTAAAATGAACACTCATCCAAAATAGTCCTGAGTTGTAGTTTGTGTTTAGTGCTAAATATCATGGTAACAACCTAAATTAAGAAGGTGACAATTATTTCCCACTCTAAAGACTACACCTGCTCAGACTCAGCATGTTATCCTGGTCATTGTAAGCATGATAAAAGTGCTGATGGTGACATTTTGCTCAAAATACCACCTTAGTCAAGTGCAGCTTCAAACAACTGTTCATACGACTGTACACTCTTGCTATAAGGCTACTTTCTATTGCTTAAAATACAGAAAATTAAGAAAAATGAGAAAAAAAATATAATAATAAACTATAAAGAAATGGTCCAAATTGTTTCCATTTCAGTCTAAATAGCTTAATTCTTGAGGAGTTCCCTTTTAAAACACCAACTTCCTCCCAGCACTGCACTTAAAAACCCCCAATCCTAAAATATATCAGGAATGCCACAGTCTGTGGGTGCGGCTCTCAGGCCTCAGACTGACCCAATTTAGATCTGGTTACTGCAACCGGACCGTCTGAATTACTTTATTAATATTGTAATATGACATCACCTCTGGCTGTATTGGAGACATTTGGTTAATACTTTAAGGTTTCCAAAAATCCTTCCCATGGGAGATACGAGTCTGTATAAAATCTAAATCATGTAAAAAAAAAAAGTGCAGCTGGGAACTGAACACCGCAATGGTCTGGCATTAGTTGATTTCAGGTGGGACTGTAAGTCACAAGAGAGCCACTGAAAAGGTGTATTTGGACCAACATGGGTAAGAGATGGGATACCCACAACATGCCACTGCAGACACAGGACCTTTATGCACTTCCTGTTAAGTGTTAAATATGAACAAAAAACATGTTCCTGTCATGTGTCAATAGTATTATCTCTGCATCTGTGTTCTCACAATCACAATGTGAATGCAAGCTTTTGTTTACCATGTCTACACTGTTTAATGTCTTCAATGTAGCGTCCAAGAAATTTCTGTCTGCATATAAAATTAAACACACAAAATGTATGTAAAATGAACATGGAGATAATTCAAGCTAAAAGGTGCCAGGAGGACAGAAAACACGTTTGGTTTTGCTTATTTAAAACTTTGCTTTTGCAGATATTAGTGCACAGATAGCATAAAAATGGTCTCGTCATCTGAACCCGCTTTATTCTCACTAGGGTCACAGGGGTCAATGGGGGCTTAATCCAGCTACAATGTGTGAAGGCAGGGTACACCCTGTATGAGTCTCCAGTTCATCTCAGGGCTGAACATATATAGACAAAGAATCACTCTCACATTCACACCTATGGACAATTTAGATTAACTAATTAACCTATCAGTGCATGTGTTTGGATGGTGGGAGGAAACACAGACAGGTCTGGTGTGGGAATCAAACGAGGTTTCTTCTTGCTGTGAAGCACAAGTGCTAACCACTGCACCACTATAAAAATGGTTATTTTGATGATTATGAATTTGAAACCTAGAGCAAAGCCCGGCTAACACGTGACAGTATCATGGTGAAATACCCAATAATATATAGGCTTCATTAACTCACCTTCTGTTTTGAGGGCAGCTCCAGCTTCAATAGGAATCACAAGCAGAGGAAAAATCCCACTGAGACCCACCACCACTGACCCCACCAGGGACAAGAGCCAAACGTGAGAATGTTCACTGGCTAAGCAGTCTGCTACTGCCTGCAGGCCCAGGAGGTTCTCTGTCAGACTGGAGCCTGGTCCTGCAGCAGTGGCTGTAGCTTGAGACATGGTTGTTTGTGTCATCTTCTGGCTGCTTGATGCACCCCCTGAGGTCACCATCAGCAGGGTAACAGTGATACACAGAACAGCTACAGCCCAGCTGGGCTTCATACAGCTTCCACCTTTCATCCGTCCCACGGTCCAAAAAGCACTTGCAACCAGTAATGCTGTAATAGAAGGACACTTTTCAGTCAAACTGCCTCACCTTCACCTCCACAACAATAATAGGATTACAGTATACATATTTGACCATAGTAGTAATGCGATGAATTTAGTTTATTTTGATAACCAATCCATTTATTATGACAAAAACTATAAAAATCAGCCGGTTTTGTGTGAGTATGTTCTGGTTACTTTCCTCCTCTGTAACAGTATTCACTATCTATACACTGTAGGCCAAACAAGTCACTTAAGGACATCATGTTGGATGCTGACAAACACAGATCTACATGTATGTTACTATGATCTGACTTAACAAAGAACTCAGAATATACTCAACACATTAACATACATACATACATATTAAATTCAATTCAATTCAAAAGACTTTATCCCAAAGGGCAATTTAAAAAGAGACAGCAATGTCAATGTAAGTGCAAGTATAAAAGTATAAAGATTAGTAAGTAAAATGACAAGTTAAATAAATTTAAAAAAAAAAACATCCCATGGAGCAACAAGTGCAAATGAGCAAAAGACAGTCATAATGTAACATAAATCAATATTAATATAATGAGGGAGATCTTATAACCTAATTTTACAGAAAAACTTAAGGAGACACTTCTTAAGTGACATGTCTATTAGTAACATATTAGTTAATACTTGCAAATTAAGACCTTAGATTTGAATGAAAATCGATCTCCATTCATCACAGGCCACATATAGTGATTCTCTGGAGCTACTTATCATCGAAAAGAGGGGTTTCAAATATATGGCCCATGGACCAAAACTGGCAGGATGAATTTGCAAAGTGCAAAAATTATACTGAAGATATAAACAATCAAGGGTGTTAACCTCATTTTAGTTCCAAACACTGAAAGTTTAACAATCATGTGTCTGCTTTTAAGCCTCTGTAGATCCACTGTTATCTGTAATGAAAATGTATAAATGATAAGCTGATGCATAAAATTATGACACTCATACTTAAAAAAGGAAGAATAAATTTCAGGTTATTCAATTCAGTTTCAATTTATTTTGAATATGCAACAGAACAAATAAATCATGTGGTGTCAGGCACAACAAACCCTGCCCCCTGCACATACTTCAGATTTGAAAAATTCATTAAAAACTTGAACCCTGACCTACTGTTCCTGAAATGTAATGAGATCCATTCTGGGTCACTGGTAATCTATAAAGTCAATTTGGTATGAATCCAACAAATAGTTTTGATGGATTAAAAAAAATCATTTTACTTTGACCTGCTTTTCCCAAAATGTCATGAGATCTCTTCCTGATCACTGACAATGGATAAACCAACTTTTCTATCTTTCTACTGCTGGACTGTTAAACAAACAAACAAAACAAAAACAATGCCCTTCTTCCTGGGGTAGAGTAATAACCATACTTTAATAACTAGAAAACATGAAAACTTCTGAATACATATGAAACAATGTAAAATTACTTCATTTGTATATTCTAAAATATTTTTTGTGAAATGCTGGTTTGTAAATGTAAAAAAAAAAAATCATAATTTAACTTTGCTTTCATGCACCACAACAAAGCAAACATTTAAACACTCAAAAATGTTTCAAAAGTAGTGTATAATAAAATAAATGCAATAAAACATAATAAAAGCTAAAAGATACTATGACAAAAACACAATGCAACATAATAAATAAATAAATAAATAAATAGACAGACTGTCCACCACAAATAAAACAACAGTGCATATAAAATCAACATCCTATGTGATGTAAAAACTCAAGGGGAAGAGCTGGGTTTTACAGTAAGAAGACAGTTAGTTAGACAGTCCAGTTTTAGAAACTATGAAGAATGAATCATTTGAGTCAGACCTGCAGGGAACAGTAATGTCCAGTAGCTGCCCCAAGTGGAAAAAAACGGACAGTCCCTTATCGAAATATTTGCAAAAGCTATTCTAGGTAAATACACGAGGCAGAAAGTTACATTAGTTGACGATAACAATGAGTGGTCATCATCTATATAAGAGGTTACGTTGGTAAGAAGGTTTGTGTTGAACAGTCAGCTAATTATATCCTCCGTTAGCAAAAAAAAAAAAGTTAACTCAACAGTTAGCTACTGTGCAAAAAAAAAAAAAAAAACCCAAACAAAACTAACGAGCAATGCGGCAAAATACGTCACTCAGTAAAGCCTATTTTTGTCGAGGACGCGTTGAACCTTTTATCAGTTTATTATTTCTGTGAATAAAAGTTACGAGGCTAACATTAGCCAGTGTTAATAAATCACAGCGGTGCACAGTTAGCTAAGCACATTAGCTTCGCACAAAATCACTGCACGTAAATGCTAACGGTTATGACGCTCCGACATCAGTTGGAAGAGTTTAAGCTAACCCACAGCTCCATAAACCTCTGTATTTTAGCTATTACCCAAGTCTACAGTGTTCATGTCAAAGATTGCGTGGAAATACCTTAGTGTTTCGGCTCTCTTTGCTCCAGTGTGTCCCTGCCATCCAGGCCAGTGTGGTGGAAGAAGGCTTGGCCGCTGAGTTGGTCCAGACTCAGCCGCTGAATGGACGGGGCTACACGGATCCGCTAACAGCTCGTAACCCACGGAGGAGTGTGGAAGTCACCACGTCTCTCCAAAAAACAGCCACGTATCAGGATCCTGAAGGAAAATATTATCCATAGTGAAGGAGAACCCGCCCCACGAAAGGCTTCAGGAAGTTACTTCAGGACAAACTGGATGAACTTTTACACTTTAAGAAACATTGTGAAAGTTATATTATTACAGTTCACTTTCAGTAGTTTTGGGTGAAAAGTACAGGTTCTGGTTATAAACCTAAAAGAAAACATAACAAAAAAAAAACAAAAAACTTGTTCTCATGAAATGATTGAAACAGTCTGATTTAATCTGGATAGATATAGTGTAAGTGGGATTCAGTATGTAATTATTATACCTGGTCAAATGTCATTATTGATGTGTATAAATAAGAAAAAAAAAAGAATGGAAAACAAAAAAGGAAAAAGATTTAAGCTTCATAGGTGTAAAATAATATATAAATAAATAGACTTGCAGTACACCATGGAAATAGTTTTGAAAAGAACTAAGTATATTTCTCAATGTTTCGGATGAAATGCTTCAACCTTGAATCATTTGCAGTTTTGTTGTTAATTTGTGCAATAAAATGTTTGATTCAAATATTCAACAAAAGAATGGTTTTGTAGCAGAACAAATGCACAAAATGATAAAGCTTCTCATAAAAACACTGTGCATGAAAGTGTTTTCAAAACACAAACTATTCATTTTTGCAAAGTACTGCAAAAATCCTAAATTAGGAGTTGAAAGAGTTGGCTCATCTTTGGGAGCTGAGCCAAAAGAGCTGGCTCTCAGAAAAGAATGAAGTTTGTACAATAACTGTCACTGAGTAGGAGAGGAATTCTAGTCACTTTTCCATTGGATATATGTGCAAAACTTTACAGATATTTACTAAATGTTGAAAAAACACAAGTGTATAATGTCTGTTTTTCCATTATATAAATTACAAATGCAATGAGTTGTTTATTTATTATTGGAAGATAGCATGAGAAGTCATTCCATAAGCATAGAGATGAACATGAATATCAGGTTGTTTTACTACCTCTCTACCCTGTATTTCCTGGTGTGTCCAATCCACACATACTGCACCATGATTATTTTAAAAACTCATTTTCTTCACTTGTTGTAACATCCATCAACATCTGTTTTTAAATCTACCTGACTATAGTTGTGAAAAAAAGGTCTTTCTATTGCAGTTTTGCGTAATATACCATTTGCACTACACTTGAAAAACCACCTCTTGCAGGTGCAAAAACTTTTAATCTGCAAACGAAGGTTGTATTAAAATTGTAATTTTTTCATGAGCTACATTTTTACACACAAGTCATATTTGTGCAATTTGAGGGTCAATGGAAAAGTGACTTCTGAAGTTTTCTGAGGCAACATGTTAAGTAATTTCAGACACAGATATGCTTAACCTCTTCCACCAATGTGGTTGAAGGTGTAATGAACCAGAACACCTGGTCTTGGGGCGACCATTTTGACAAACCATGACTCACTGTGGTCTTGTTTGCTCATTCGAGTGTGGAAATCCTACTTATTTCATGATTTTTTGGCCTCTCCCATGGGGAACACCTTCCTATCTTATGATGAAAGCCTCTTGTCAAAAAATGAAATACCAACTTATATCAAATCTATTTAAATGTCTTGTTATATTATAATATTTAATAATTTCAAAGGGTCAAATCCACAAATCTCCACCGTACAGTAAGTTACATAATGAATCCGTAAGCAGTAAATTAAACATACGTAGTTATACTTTAATGTTACTCCACATTTTTACAAATTGACAATTTAAATCACATGCTTACAGACAAACACAAACACAATTGAGTGACATTTCCATTGTCAAAAAGTCTGATAGTCTCTTTTATATTTTGTATATTTGATGTTATGTTCTTCATGTTTTGTCTGAGCTGAAGGCAGCGGTTAAAATAGACTTGAGAAACAGGCTGTTTATTAAATATCACTGGATGTAATATCACCCTAACATGAAGACTCACTTGAATTGATGAAACAATAAAACACAGAAAAATCAAGGCCTTGGTGTATTTATCAGTGTAAACTGAAATTTCTTAAGAAAACTATTTTCGGTTTTAACCATATTATGTCTCAGTTTATCATTTCCACATGTAAATTACAATTTTCAGATCACAGTGGGATCAACAAAACATTTAATAACAGGTCAAATATTAGTAAACTTGGCTTTCAGACATTTAAAAAAATGTTCATCTTCGTTAAGGTTAATATTTTTTTTAAATGATAATTTTACTCTAAATACAATAAAATGACATGAACATTTAATATTTATAAAGAGAAACATTTGAAGTTGTGAGTATTTATACATTATTATGGCACTTGAGATGTGGAACCTGAACTAAAATGATTTATTTCTTCAGTATCAGTTTTGCATTTCACAAACTCATCCCAGGGGCCAGATTTGGTCCCTGGGCCGCATGTTTGACACCTCTGCTGTAGGGAAATGGAGTCTTTGCATATTATCCACCAGGATGAGACATGATTTATAGGTCACTTTGCACTTTTTAACTTTTGCAGGGAAAAAAGAGGAAGTCTTTACTTGTTTTTATCAGAGTAACTTACTGACTTATTACAGGCAATGGGTACTGTTTTTGATTCAGTTTGTTTCTTTGTTTGTTCACACTTTAGGAGCAAACCTATTGGTTGACTTCATACCAAATAGGGTTTATAGACTGCCAGTGACTCAGAATATACCTGATTACATTTTGGGAAAAGTACGTCAAAGTTAAACATTTGTAATTAATTTTTACACATACACCTTTCTCTCTCTCACACACACACACACATTTTTAATGTAATGGGTAGAATTTAAAATGTCTGTAGCAGCAAAAATATTGGTTGAATTCATACCAAACTGGGTTTATTGCCAGTGACCTAGAATATACCTGATTACATTTTGGAAAAAGTAGGTAAAAGTTCCAATTCTTAATGCAATTTTAAATTGTTTTAAAAAAATGTTTTCTTCTATTTACATGTAAGAGGCAAAATATTCACACGTCCATAAAAACAGCGATTTGGTGTCAATTTACTTTAAACTTGGCACGTATATAGAAGCAATCGATATGCAGCAGATGCATAGGTACGATGACATCAGCTGGATCGATGCCAAAATAAGCTACAATACACGCCAAGGTTTTCCTGTTAGGAGGAGATACTTTTCATTTACAAGGTGGAACATGTCCAGTTGTCTTTGTCTATGTATATATATATAAAATATCAAGACTCACCCATTATATGTCGTAGATGATGTTGTAGAATAAGTCTGATGATTGGATGCATTCATTGAGCCTCAGTTCCTATAGCAGACCTCATTCATCATTGAAAAGGCTGAAGCATATTTAATGTTCACCAGCTGATCCTCGGTGTTCCTGCCGCTCCACAAACACCTCATTTAGAAGTCACTCAGAAAGACCTCCTGAGAACCCCTCGAAGGTCAGGAGTCTAATCAACAGACAAACAATAACTTATGACCTCCCCTTTCTTCCTTTTTCTCAGTTGCTTCCACTGATTAGTTTAAATGGCTGTTACCATGGTGACTTATGTATTAAGGGTCATCCACTCAAAGAACTAGAGCAAACCTGTTTCAAATGAATGAATGTTAAAGTCCACACCATATCTATAACAACACTAATGTGGATAAAGACATTAGTGGAGCAGTTTAGTGTTCAGACTCACTACCTGCTACAACCTGACAATATTAAAGCTGGATATTTACCTCCAAATATGGCATCTTTGAGCTTTAAAGGAGGGTTTTGTCTTTTTTTTTCTGAATATGCTATTTATATTGACTGACAATTTAGGAGGAGACTTACCTAAACACATTAAAAAAGTATATTCATCACAGATCTACATGAAACATTTGACCAGGAACCGTTTAGATGGAAAATGTATCTGGGACTAAATTATACAGATGTGTCAAGTAACACAGTACAATTATGTCTTTACCTTAATCAAACAGAAATTTTGGTTACCTATACTGGAGTGATTATTTTCCAGCTGATGTTCTAATTGTACTCCTTACATTTTAAAAATAGTATTGTTGCTCCTATTCCATCCCATCTTGTGATTGTTAAAAAAAAACACAACAATCCAAATAAATTGTGCTGTCCAGATAGAGGGAATTTGATTGTGGTTGGATGACAAGTCTAAAGATATTATACCACTCTGACACCCTATTGGTTTGTACATGAAGGAAGCAATAAGTTATGTGTTATATTGAATAATGTGAGGAGATTGGATTTACTAAGATGTCTTCTTCCCTTTTTCAGCACTTCATATTGAACTTATTTTGTTATTGTTAGTGTACATAACAACTGCTATAGCAAGAAAGGAGGTATAGAATTTGAGTCTGTTTGTTTGTCAGCAGGATTCTGAATGGATTTTGAGGAAACTTTCAGGAATGATGGATAATGGGTTAAGGAAGAACCCATTAGATTTTGAGCAATGAAGGTCAAAGGTCACACTAAAGGTCAACAGCTAAAACACATTAGTGGTAATACCTGAGGATTCAGACAAGATAGAATCTTGGTTTTTTTTGCATTTACATCGTCTCATCTTCAGACATCAGATGGATCAACACTTATGGCTTAATCACGTCACGTGTGAATGAAAAATCAAGCTTTGTTGGAGGTCTGCTGACTCTGGCTGCCTTGTTTATTGGTGTATTTGCTCCACCATTGGTTTCTGCGCACAAGAAATATTTTTTTGTTTATTTTTCTTGCTATAAATAAATAACTAGAAAAGCACTTGGAGAGCACAGTATGTTTCAGTACATTTCATCCTTATATGTGTCTCCTTCTACATGCCAAATTTCAGAATGATCTATCAAGAATATGCAATGCAAGAGTGCAAAAAGAGGAAATGTGCACGCACACAAAGACAGAAAAACCGTTAAAGCAACATAACTTCACAAATCTCTGATTCCTAAAGTTAACAAACAGATAAACACCAGCTGATATATAACTCCATCATTCCTTGGTGGAGTTATCACACCTACTTTTTGTACCATTACAACACTTACATCCAAGTACCAATACCCCTCACCTCCTGAAATGGGGTGAGGGGGTATTGTTCTTTTTTTGTTTGTCTAAAACTACTGGAGCGATTGAAATGAAATTTTCAGGAAAGGTGCATGGTGGTCAAGAATAGATCCCATTCAATTTTATTGTTGTTGGTCAAAAACAGGTCAAATTTGTGCAAGGGGGGTGGGGTTTATTGTGCCTGGCACCGCTTGTTTTTATTTTCCAGACCGCTTGATATATATACTAGAGTCGTGCATATTACCAGTAACAGATAGTGATGTGGCAGACATTCAACATGAAACAAGCTAATGCTATCATACACTATGTGTGATCTATTTTTTTTTACCCTGCCCCCAAAAGAGGACAGTTTTTGGTAATTTTTTTTTGGTTTGCACGTCTCTCTGTGTATCAAAAAATGAATACAAAAACTATGAGACCAATTTCCATGAAATTAAATTCCATTACATTTTGGTGAGTGTAGGTCAAAGGTCAAGGTCACAGTCACCAAAAAAGTGTTTTCACAATGATAAGAGATCGGGAACATTTATGGTAAGGTGTGTTGTGTCTGTCACCACTGGTTTATATTTTGCACATAAATAGAGTTAAAGACATTTATATTTCTAGATATTTATTTTGGACATTTCACTTGGACTCTTTGAGTTCATTTCAGAGCTTTTATTTCTCTCAACAAGTAAAGATCAATACCTTTACTAGAGTGCTTTTCTTCCTGTGTATTTGTATCAGTATCTGTACCTCTACTTGAGGGCAGAATGTGTGGATTTGTTACCTCTGTGCATTAGTACATTGTGTATTTTGAGCATTGCTGCCTCTGCAGTCCTCAACGTTCACACCATTTAACACGGTAACTGAGATGCCTGTCTTTAAAGAACACAAGTCAAAGAGAGTGAGGTGTTAATGCATTTTCAATAATAGCTTGCCAGACCCGTTTATAACGTTGAGCTCTTAAAAGTCAATCAGTATTGAACTACATGACCAGCTGTCCCCAAATGGATGTTGAACAACAATAATTTTAGAACAAAAATATAAAGAGAATGCAGTAGAACAAAGCAAAAATAAATAGTCAGACACACATATCTATATATTCACCAGAAATCACTGGTTCTCAACTTTTTTGCCTAATTTTTAATATCACACAATTACAGATATTCAAAACAGAAACTTATTTTTGTGCCAAAATTTATTAGTTTTTGATCATGTAACAAACTATTTTATAATTAAAGGTTAATTTTAGACCACATATAGACTATATAATGTAAATTATTATGGACAGAGGTAGAAAATCAAGGTTGAGATGAATGCACAGAGTGAGAATTATATTTGTGACAAATAAACAGCACCATACTGTTTCAGGTTCAGTTTCACATCGTGTCTGTTATGTATTATGGTTGTCCCTCTCAATTCACCATACGTTTTTTTACTAGAAAATTCATCCAACTCCATTTGAATTTCAGGCAACCCCACATGGAGTCCCGACCCCAAGGTTGAAAAACACTACCATAAATAGAAAATATAAAACATAAATGTCTTTGTCTTACACTACTGATGTGAGGTGATGTACTGTCTACTCTAAAGAAAACAGAGGGGGAAAAAAACACTTTCTGTCAGAATTAAAGTAATAGAAAAGGAATAAATTGAGTTGACTTTTCTGTAGTGTAACTCTGATGGAGCTGCTGGTACTGCACAACAAAAGGAAAAGAAAATGGACAGCAAATATATATTACTCTTAATAACATGGGGAAATTGCTGTGATGCAATTTAACACCAAAAAAGAACAGTTTATATATCTGCCTTATTGCAATGTACACAGAAAATTAGTGTGAAAGATGAATAGGGAATGAAAGTGAGTGGATATTTGCATGAGCATGAGTTGGCGTGTACCAATACCATGGGTGTGGTGGTAACTGCTGTTGAGGCCTGATGGTTTGGATAGTGGGCATGTTATCAGGGTTGACTGATTCACCATGAATGGGGAAATGAGAGGGCAAAGTAAAGGTAACCTACTGCTTTGCTTTTTCTAAGCTGTAACAAACATAATTCCAAAAGCCCAAAATTATCTGGAATCAATTTTACGTTCTGCACATTATACATGAAAATAAATCAAGAAAACAATAAAAGTCAAAGAAAGAAAAACCTTTGTTTCAGTGAATAACACGACCACTAGTTTCTGTGAAGTCAGACACCACTTGTGTCCTTACATAGTGATAGATGACACAAGCTTCATAATCACATTAAGTTCTTTCATGAAACTGCCTGACCACCAGGTGGTGCTTGTCATGGGGCTTTTCAGCACAAACCATGGTGTGATAGTTTATTTAAAGGCCCAGAAAAAAAAACAATTCATCCTCACAACATTCTACTGCATCTTGTAGAAACTGCTCCAGTTTAAGGTGATGATGATCAACCTGGTGCTGGCTTGTTTTTATTTATGATAAACTTATAAAGAAGTTAAAGGCAGAGGCTGAACTGTCTGTTAAGTTCACATGAAATGGTTAAAGTACACAACATAAGCATGTGTTTGAAACTGTGATGTGTTTTAAGGAGCTTGTGTTCACATTAAGTGGTTGGCTAAAAAATAAGTTCTCAGAATTTTAAAAATAGAAAAATTAACTGTGGTCTAACAAGTGGACTGAACAGAGGAACATGTAAAGATATATATATATATAAATATAAAAAAAAAAACATGATTAATATCCGCACTGAGTCATCCTCATCTTACTTGAGCAATACTTAAAGAAAGAGGAACTTAGTTGTTAAATGGGATCGAGGCCCAAAGCCTTATATGGAGTCTAAATGTGAGTGTGTGTGTGTGTGTGTGTGTGTGTAATGGCGATACTTTAATGCAGATTAAAACATCAGGCCTGATTATATTTACATCAAAAAAGAAAACTAATAGAACATGTCTTTTGGCTGCTGTGAACTGCACACACATGTCAGTCAGTGTGTGTGTGTGTGTGTGTGTGTATGTCCAGCCACCTTGTGATTCACCCTTGTCTAATAATACCCACGGTCTTGTGCGATTGTCAGTCTTGTGGAGTCCAGAGAAAATGAGGAATCAGGAATAAGAAGTGAAGAAGTGAGAGGGCTGGATGTCCCCTTGCACGCATGTCAAGCGACCGTTCCATGTCATTGTGAAACACATGATGGCCACTGAAACCTCTGGTGACTATCAGCCAGGAAACATAGGCCTTTTGTGTGGAATGTCCACCCACAGATCTTACGAGACATACTTTATATCACTTGGCGTTTGCAGTGTTTGAGAGCATTCAGATTGTTTGTTGTAAAAGTTCCAATGTGGAATAGTTTTGTGCATGTGAAGTGTTTTTATTTTTGTTTGTTTAAACTGGTGAATTCTGATTATTGTCCTTTTAATGGACAAGATGAACACGACTGCTTAAAACAACTGTATGTTCACATTTGTTTTCAAATATTGTAATTTAGAGCATGTTTATCTTAGCAAAGTATGATCATAAACACAGATGAGCTACTTATTTATTAACATTTGTCATTTTGCTGCAGGACTAAACAAGTGGTGCCAGGAACAACAAACCCCCACCCCTTGCATATGTCTTTTTTTTTTTTTTTTACCTGATCTCATATCATTGGAAAAAAAAAAAATTTTGGTGACATTGAGATTTACCTATGACCTACATACACCAAAATATAATAGGATCTATTCTGAACCACCTCACAGCTTTCCTGAAAACTTCATGGAAATTGGTCCAGTCGTTTTTGTGTGAAGTGGCTTACAATCAAACAATCAAACAAACAAACTGACAGACAGACAGACAGAACCAAAGAAAGACCCTCATCCCACCTTTGGTGGGTAGGGTAGTAAAATACCATTCGTACTTTGTACTCACGTGAATACATAAATGCAACACATTAGCAAGAGATAATGTATTGCCCACGTGTTACTATCAGAAAAATATTTCCCAATGGGGCCGAAGGGAATTATTTTTCGACAGTCAATACATTATCCCACTTATTCTATGGGTTATTACAGCTTATTACTGCTACTACTATAACTGACTGGATATAATAGCCTTTACAACGTAGCAAATATTTACTTACAAAGTGGCTGAACTACTTGTGGAGTGATATGGTACCATGAATCTGAAGTGACAAAACCCGTTGCCAATGGCAGCGGGCGTTAACGGTGCATCAGGCGGTTATCGAAAAAAATCCACCCGCAGAAGGCTGGGAACGTTCATTCAAAGTGAACGGGAGCTGTTGCAACGTTCTAGAGGGCCGTAGAATAATATTAGATATTTAAAGGTTCAATGTGCAGTATTTAGTGTCACCTCGTGGTGAAGTTGGAGACTGCAACTAACTGAATACCCCTCACCCTCCTGTAAAGGCCTACAGTAGTCCATATGGATCTAATAAACCTGGGCATGACATATAATCTGACTGATAATGTCATCTACTGAATTGTATGACATGTGACCTGGGATGCTGTGCAAAGAAAGATTGAAATTAAGTATTTGTTGGTATGCATAAAAATATGTCTTGTAAAGGTTCATACTGTCCCCCAAAGACAACTGTAAAGTTAGATTCTTTTGAACAGACAGCTGCAGTGTATGTTCACCTGCTTGACTAGTTTCAGCTACTTCCTGTAGTCTTCATCTGAAGTGTCACATGATGTTGTTGTGAGCCTCTTATAGGTTGTTTCAGCTGTCTAACCACATCCCAGGTGTGATAAGGTGTATGCGCTGTCGTCTCTGTTCATTGTTTTTGGCTCATGTTTTCTTATCTCGATGGCCTCTTGTTTTCAGCACAGATGACCTCTGACCTTTGTCCAGTCCATGGTGTGGTTCTCTCTCTTGCAGTGGTTCTGAAATGGTTGATTTGAGCTTTTCCTGATGTGGTTGTTGTTTTGCTGTCTGATGTTTCCTTGTCCCATTCCATCTGGTGTTCATTTTTTACATGTTCCTAATGGTCTCCCTCTCTCCCACATGTTTTATTGCACGATAAACATGGTATGTCATATATGACGTTCTTATTGTATCTTGTCTTTGGGTGTGACCAGTAATTGCCTGAGTTTATTGTGGTGGTTTGACTGGTGTGTTAATGTTGTGTTTCTTCATTGCCCTCTGAATATATGGCAGAGTGACTATGGTGGGTGCGTTTGTGTGTTCTGTCCTTTTCTTGTTTTTTTTATAGTTTTCTGTGTGTGTTTTGCCTAACTTTTTCCTATTGTTATTGCCCACTGTGGATACTGGCATTGTGTGAGGGCATGTTGTATTCATGGCTCCTCTTCCTCCCTGTCCTCTGTGTCTGTAACCAGATTAACCCTATTGTGCAGCGTTCTTGCAACTGATGGTTTATGTGCTATGGGATGTTCTGATGTCCAAAAAAAGAACACCAGACTGAATGTGAAAAGAAAACATCACAAAAACAAATCCTCCTGAAACAGCCTATAAGACCCGTCTGCACGGATACAAGTTTGCATTAAAACCGACGTACTTTCTTCACGGATTGGCCTTTTGTTAAAATGCGACCGGTCTCACGGATACCCCAAAATTAACTCCCTGAAAAATGGGTCTCAGAGTGGGAATATCTGGATACGGTGCTGTTTCCGTATCCATTTTGAGAAGTATCCGTGTGTGTTCACACCCACGTCATGACCTGAAAAAAACGCATCCTTGCACCTTTAGTATTGATTCTCCTCACAAGACAACGACAATAGCCAACAACAGAGTAGCAGTGGTGAATGGGTTAGGATGTTAGCAGTGTTATTATTGTTGTGTCCAGTGGTAAAAGGGATGTGGGTGCATGCTCTTGTATCTGGTGGGACTGGCTTACAGCGCGCATAGTGGTGTGGCATGTGAATTGCATGGTTTTCAGCAAGCGATTCGCCCCCATGCTGACGCTGATTTTTACTGAAACAGTTCCAGTTTTACATAATATCTTTTTGACACAGTTTCAAAATGAAACCTGTATTAAACTCGTGCGGACGTAGCCTAAGACAGTTCACAACAACATCATGTGAAGGAAGATAAAGTAAACTAGTCAAGCAGGTAAACAAACAGTGCACCTGTCTGTTAAAAAGAATCTAACTTCACACATAAAAAATATGTCATGTAGACATTAACCAGGGCCACACTACCAATTATGGGCCCCATGAAAGTATGATCAGTGTGCAGTTTACAGAACTTGATTATCTTCTTAATCTGTTGGACTAGTGTGTGTGTGTGTGTGTGTGTCCAATTTGTCTGCTTCTCTTTTACAGCCGACCTTACCACTCCACGGCTTTATGGGGTCCCCACAAATACTGAATTTGTCATGTTTAAAACCCCTTATCAGCGCCCCAGCCTGTAACTGTCATTCAGGTGCATGGGTAGTGGGAAATGTTGCTTTTGTTATTTTTGTGCTGGACTGTTCAAAAAGTTGTTGAATCTGTTGTATGTTTAGTTAAATAAATGCAGTGCTCTCCCATTGGAGACAGCAGTAAGTTATGCTGCATTCCTGCTGGACGAACAGGTTGCAGCAGCATTCAAACTAAGGCTTTTATTTATGACAGTTGCCCTGTTCACATGAGAGTCTTTATTACCTCCGCCAAGGAGGTATTCAATTTGAGTCTGTTTGTTTTAGTTTGTTTGTCAGCAGGATTATGAAAAAAATTTGGAAAACGATTTTGATTAAACTTCCAGGGATAATAGATAATGGGTCAAGGAAGAATCCATTACATTTTGAGCAATGAAGGTCAAAGGTCAAGGTCAACCTAAAGGTCAACATCTAAAACACATAAGTAGTAATATCTCAGGATTCAAGACAAGATAGAATCTCAAGTTTTTTGCATTAACATCGTCTCACCTTCAGACATCAGATGGGTCAACACCTACAGTACGGCTCCATCACGTCATGTGTGAATGAAAAATCAAGCGTTGGCGGAGGGCTGCTGTCTCTGACTGCCTTGTTCTTGTTTAATTCTGAATAAAGGTTAATCACCTCCGCTGTTGTTTTTGCCGACGTTCGTTGGTTTGTTTGTTTGTATACAAGATAACTCAAAAACCTATGGATGGATTTTGATGAAATTTTCAGGGTAGGTTGGTAATGAGGAGATGTAGAAATTACTAGATTTTGGCGGTGATCCATGGGGATGGGGGGTGGGGATGTCTACCCTGTTAGTCCAGCATCAGTATGTTAATTCCTATGGTTGATCTAGTCAAGCTGCTGCTTCATAATTATCACAAAAATAAATGGAAACATCACATGTAGTATCTGATCTTTTATGTTGGTAGTTGAAACAAATGCAATCCTTCCAGTAGACATCCAGATGTTAAGCGGCTGTTCTGTCCAATCAGAACCCTCTGTACCTCCAACTCTTAAAGCCCAATTAACTAGAGCGGAATACACCCATTTCCTGTGTAAACCTTTATTCGGAATTAACATGTCCATATAAACTCGAAGGAAATAGCTTTAATTCCAAATTATTTTATTCCAAATAAATAATCTGGAATTAAAAAAAACATCATGTAAAGGTTGCTAGTGTCTTTGAACCTCTGCTACAGTGCAACATAGGGCCAGAAATATGATCAATGCTATGTTTTGGCACCTTTTGTTCAACATTTCTCTGTGCAAACCTGGTATAAAGTGTTGACTAAAGACATGACAAACAGGAAAAGCCCAACTACGTTTATTTGTCCCCTCTGGGTTTTTTGTTGAGTGGGAAATCAACATATACCAGGTGACATTACTGCACTTAAAGCTCAATGCATACTGCTTTAAAATTAAACAAACAAAAAAACAAACAAACAAGTATTAAGAGAATGCTTAATCTCACCTCTATTTTATGTCAATCTCAAGTTTCTGCTAAATATGACCTTAACCTTTGACCTTTACTCAAATTGATCTTTGCATCTGGTACTCATTAGCTATATGTATATGGCTGTGTAATTTCATGGTGACATCTCAAGCATTCATTGAGTTATAGCATGATATGTCTCTGTGAACACACACACACAGATAGACAGACACACTGATTACAATAAAAACACACAAGAAGAGCAAGTTCAAACTGATCAGGCTAATCTTCCCCCTCTGTGAACAAAACACCTCATTTATGTAAAAGCAATGAAAATGGGACTTTTTTTAATGTAATTATGATCTCATGAAAATATGATTTTGAATATTCTTTTCCATTTCTATATGTCCCTAAACCACACTGGTTAAAACAGTGTATAACAGTGTATTTTGCATCTGCAGTTTTTTTTTAATAGTTTAAGATGAATCCTTTTTGTTTGTTTCATGAAATGATTGCATCAATTTGATTCAATCTTGGTAGATAAAGCATAATTGGGACTAATCACTGAACAGGGTCAAAGGTTATTATTGATACTGATGTGTATACATAGGAATAAAAACAGGAATTTGTCTGAAAACAAATGTATTCTATTTTTATTGTCAATAGTGTATTACTTTTGTGCTGTAAATGAAGAATTTGTATCTTGTATTTGTATTTGTATCTTAAAAAAATTGTGAATATTACAAGAAGCTGAAAATATGTGAAAGACAATGACATTAATGTAAAAATGAAAATAAACATAGCTTAAGTGATGGATAATCTTGTAAATATATAATGGTTGAGTAGAAAAGTTGTATTTTTAAATAAGAGAAATTCACACCCTTATAAAAACTCTTTTGAAGGAACTTTTTTGTCACCTTCTTGTTTTAATAGGGAAGAAGAAGAAGGAGAAGAAGAAGAAGCCTTCGGGTACCAACCTAAATTGGTAGAATTAAGGAAGTTTTTAGTTCCCCTGTTAATTCAGAGATATATAGAAAGCCTGCATTTTTCAACCACCTTTGGCAATTTGTCTCCAGTAGATTAACAACTCCGGTGTGGATACCTTTACGGCTTAATGCTGGATGATTATGGTAAGACTGAAGCAGATTTGTTCTTCAGCTCAGATTGTGGGCGTTTCCTGCTTTTTCCTTTCCTTTACAAACAGCCTGAACTGAGTCGCTTGTGTAGAAACATGTTGAACAGTATTTAACTTAGCAACCGTTAGAACTTTTGATGTGATTGGTTTAAGTTTTATGATTGACTTACTCTTTCTACTCTGACTTACTCTAATTACATACTTAGGAAAATATGTAACATTTTGGTGCATTTTATATGTCAAACTTCACAGGATGGTTAGGTTTTTCTTTGCTGTAATATGTTTATACAGAACATTATGTGCTTGTTTAAGTAGATAGATAATTATATTAAAATCTATGCTTTTGTGTTATGTACTACACAGCCAACAAAAGAATATTTTTCTTTCTTTCTTTTTTGATGAAAGCCCAGTTTTTTTTTTCTTTCTTTTAATTCTAAGTTGTTGTTTTTTTTTTACTGAATTGCTCAACCACCTCAGAAGAAATAGTGAGCGAAGATGATTACGAAATCTGAACACTGCCACAGGAGTTACAGAGTGTGGACATCAACCTGCAGTCATTCTGGTCAAACTGATGTTCTGCAGAGGAGGAGTGCAACACTTCCTGTTGCGACGTACCCTGTATCCTGTTTTCCACAGTCAGTGGTCATGCGTGTCATTCCCCTCTACGAAGCTGTTTGGGCACAATCTCGTGACCCTGCTGTGAATTAGAGAGGCCAGACAAATGGAGACTCCACGTCTGGAAAAAAAAAAAAAAAAAAACCTCAAAAAAAAATTCTTGATTGTCAGCAAAACACATGAACAGATGTCTTCAAGGCTATTTAGACCTAAACTGTTAATTTGATGGACTACAGTGAATATGGTGCTTTTCTCTACAGTGGTCCAGAGCCAGTTTGAACACTATAACCCAGGGGTGTCAAACTCATTTCAGTTCAAAATTGATCTGCAGACGGCTGGACCAGTGCAATAACAACACAATAATATAAAAGACAATGTCAACTACAAACTTTCCTCTATGTTTTAATGTGAAAATAGTCATGTTATCTGATGAAAATGTTTACATCCTTTAAAACAATGTCAATAACAGGAACAAACTGAAATTTCTTAAGAAAACTATATGCAGTTTTAACAATACTATGTTTCAGTTTATCATTTACACATGTAAATTAAGACTTACAGATCACAATAGTTATACAAAATAGCAAATACATAAAACATTTAATAACAGGACAAAAATTGGTAAACCTACCCTTCAGACATTTCAAAATGTTCATATTTGTTCAGTTTACTTGTAGTTTTGTGAAATGATCATTTTAGTGAAAAGACAAGAAAATGACATGTACATTTTTATATTTATAAAGAGAAACATTTGGAGTTTGGAATATTTATACGTTATTTTTTATACGAGTATTTTACTGATCTGACCGACTGCAGATTAAATTGATCTGTATGTTGAACCTGAACTAAAATAATTTATATCTTCAGTGTCATTTTTGCATTTCACAAACTCATCTCAGGGGCCAGACTGGACCTTTTGGAGGGCCGGATTTTGCCCCCGGACCGCATGTTTGACACCTCTGCTGTAGGGAAATTGAGTCTATGCATATTATCCATCAGGATGAGAGATGATTTATAGGTCACTTTGCACTTTTAAACTTTTGGCCATGGCGGTAGCAGTTGATTACTAAAAACCAAAAGTTATTTTTTTATGCAGAATAACATGTAAATGCCATTTATAGCGTTTTTCAATGAGATAAATGAAATGAAATGGATGCTTCAGCATTTAGTGAATGTTATTCCAGTACTGTATCCTGCCAGTTTAATGACAGTGTACTGCATAGTGTGTGCAGACATAACTAGAATGGTAATTTATTCTGTGCGTCAGCTCTACTGTGCCACTGGTGCATTTTTTTTAAACATAAACAAAACAATGTTTGAAACAAACTGTTTAGTAGAACAACAACATAGAAGATAACGGCATCAAGAACATTAAAGCTACCTTTGTTTTGTGTTGTGGCTCTCTGCATGAAGAAAATTACTTCCTTTTTCCAGCCATGAGTCGCAAGCTTATTTGCTGCCCGCTATCAACTGGTTACGTTAGCTAGCTAGCCAGGCAGAAGCACACGTCCAGAAAGGAATCATGGGAGAAAAAATAAAATAGCTACATGTAATTTAACAATTATTTTTGCATGTTTACATTCATAAATGGCCAAAAATAAACATTATAAGCAGATTTTGATTACTATAAACAAATTATTTAAACAGCATTTGTATAGAAATGATTCTGTACCAAGCCTCTATCTATATACTGTAGGCGGTTGATTACTATATCCGTGACCACTATAAGCAGTTTCCACTGTATTTAATCACTATGTTAAGTTAATGGCCAACAAATATGACAGTACATTTAATATCCAGAAAACTATGGACTGAAAAAACCTGTTTGTTGACTCAACAGTGACTCAGTGAATCGTGTCGCTTTGACGTAAATTGCATAAACTGTCATCTTGAGAGTCCATTAACAGTTTCTTTTGCTATTACTTCACCCAGTCGAAGCAGCTAAAAGACTTCATGCAACCATGTGAGTCACTGAAATAACGTTTACGGGGTGGTTTCTGCAGAAAACTTGTAACATCTTAAAATAAGTGCATAACAACACGGTGATGAGAACATTAACACCTCTGCAGAATCGACTTGAGAAAAGACTGGAGGGGCCAGAATATGTGACTGTAAATTCAGAGGTGCCAGTGCAACTGTTTGCATGTTTGGGTAGGGTTGAACTATCACAGATATGGATCTTGTGACTGCATTTAGAACGAAAACTGTGAAGTGCTCAGTTACACCCTGTGATGGGGCAAAACCAAAATGCTGCCCTTCAAAATACTGAGTTATGTATTAAGTAACATCACAGTGTGTGTTAAAGTTTATTCAAAAAGTATGTTAATATTGGATACTTTGTCATATTTAATGCATAGTATTCCATACAGTGTGTTTTTAGAGATTAAGGTTAAATTACAGGGTGTCCCATAAGTCTCCATACATAGGAAAATAAATATTTCTTGACATATATAAATAATTGAACATGCTTTTAATGACTGCAATTTCAATGTGTTGCTCTTTTCTTTTGGTTATCTGAAATATGCAACATATTTATATATGGATTATATAAATATATAGGATAGATAGTATTATGTCTCCTATGTATGGAGACTTATAGGACACACTGTATAAAGCAAGTTGTATTGTAAGGGTTTGCAACTGTTCACACAAAACCATCATTTAAGAGTTAAAGTGTTTTTCTGTATTGACTTCTATTCCACAGTAATGTCAGAAAAATTATTAAATCCCTAAATGACCACTTCAGAGTGTTAAAACATTATTTTACAAGTAAAATACTAGTGAAAAAGTCACTTAAGGCCTTGGGTTTTTGTTGTTGTGCTTCTTCTGTGGCAGTTCCCAATGTAATTTTTCCATCTAGTTAATATTTTTAAAATGATAAATCACCATTTATTACATTATTACCTCCACCAAGGACGTTATGTTTTTTCAGTTTATCTGTTAGTCAGCAAGATAACTCCAAACATTATAGACGGATCTTGATGAAAATTTCATGATTTGGTGATGATCCGGAAGAGATCCTGGATTCTGGATCACTTTGAAATGTATTCTCCATTTACCGCAATGTAAAATTTTAAAGTGATCCAGAATCCAGGATCTCTTCCGGATCATCACCAAAATCTAATCATTTGGTCCTTGTGACACCCCCAACACGTCATGAAATTTGCAGCAAGATCCGTCCATAACTTTTTGTGTTATCTTGTTAACTAACAGACAGACATAACGTTCATGGTGGACCTCTCTTCATTCAAAGGGGGGGGGGGGCTTGCTCTCTCACAGTGCTTTTCTAGTTATCTTTTGTATCTCATGTTTTTTTCAGTGTAAATTACATATTTTCTTAGATTTATTTACTGATCATGTAGATGTTCAGAAAAACTCAAATTCAAGTTGTGTTTTATGATATCAGAAACAGAAAAACTGAAGAAAAGGTCATTTTTCCTTAAAAATATATCATTACTTAGTCATAAATCTAGTGTCTCCATCCACTGTCATTAATCAAACTAGTGAATCAATGTTGTAGAAGATGATGGTGTTTCTATGGTAACTACTGACACTCAAATGGGTCATATCTAGATGACCATGAGAACATAACAAACTTAATTTTACACCAATTATTTACATGCATTGATAGGATTAATGGATCAACAAGTATTTAACAGTTAATATCAATAGATGGTTTTGGTCACCAGTAGCTTTTTGGGTGGGTTAAATAATAATAATAATAATAATAATAATAATAATAATAATAATAATAATAATAATAATAATAATAATAATAATAATAATAATAATAATAATAGCTTCCTTACTATTAAAAGCTGAATTTATGAACAATGCAATGTTGTTTAGTTTTTCTGCTTTAACCATATTGATATCACTTGTAATGTAATTTAACTTCATATCACAGTATTAAAATAACTGATCCCAACACAGACAAGTAACCATGTGAATATGAACACAGAGGAACTGAAAAATCAGAAGTAGAACTATAGAAATCAGGTAAAAAAAAAAACAAAAACAAAAAAAAACCATTCGTACATTATTTCTACTGTCGTGTAAAATAAGGGAACACCAAAAAATGTATACAATACTGAGTAATTAAAAAAATAAAAATTTACGATATAGCTGTAAATGTGTGCATATATGTGGGTTCTACACAAGTCTGAAAATCTACCTCTGATTTTTTTAAAAATGTCTGTAGTAGTCACTACACTAAAAAAAAATTATAATTATAATAATTATAATTGCAACATAGAAAAAACTAGAATGCAAAGTTGTTTATTTGAGAAGATTTTTTTCACGATTAAATTAAATACAGCTGCATTTTTTACAGGAAGAGTATGTTAACAAAACCGGGTTTGTATGTAGAAATTATGTATTTCTGTTGTTTTAAGAAAATAAAATTACATTGAAAAACAATGCGGTGCTGTTTAGAGTGTAAGAGCACAATGTCAAATTAACATCTTATTTGTTTTTTAATTAAAAGAAAAACAATGAAGAAGAAATAATTTATCACTATGATTTAAACATGTGCAATAACATTGTGACTGTGGTTCAGTTGGTAGAGTAGGGTAACCAATGACTAAGGGGTTGACTGTTTGAATCCCAGCTCTGACTGTGAAGAAACTAAACCCTAAATTACTCCCAGTTTAGACAACATGCAGGTCTATAGGGGATTCCCACCCATGTGACCCCTCCTGCCATGTCCGCCATAGTGACGGTCTACCCTCCCTCTCCATGCATGTAGCCAACCGTGAAAATTCCTAATTTAGTTGTAAATTATTCTTAGATCAGTTCTGATGTAACTGTGTTTAGTCAAATATTAGTTCAGCATTAGTTTTTGGTTTTTTTTTTTACAAATGTAGCCTTAGTTTAGCCTGAATCTTCACAGCAATACACTTTAAAGACATCTATGCTAAATAGGTTTTTCATTTAAACAATGAAGTACTTTCAAAAATATATATTTTAGTACTTTATAGGTACAATCTAATGAGGTAATTGTACACATTTCAGTAGTAGCTTGTCCCCTCAGTGTGCTGCAGCATTTACAGCAGTTCCAGGGTTCCTTTCACTATTGACTAGACTGGATCAGGCTAATGCTAATGCTAATGTTAGCTAGTGCACACAAACATGCTTTGATAACAGAAGATTTATACATTTTACTCCAATGCCAAACTGTATTTGCACAGAACTCATTTAATTACTTTCAGGAGTGCAATTTACCTCAAAATAAAGACTGAAAAGCCACACGTGATGCGTTGGAACACTGTCATCAGTTTTTTGACTGTTAATTACAGACAACCACGTGTTTCTCTGTGTTGTTTCTTTTGGGACACGACATAAGGCTATTCCCTTAGCAGGATCATGTTTTTGATTGCATCCAACTGCACAACAATGCTCAAACATTGTTGGGTTTTGCAGTTTCTGGATGAGACTAATGCTACTGGTGGTTCAGTAGTTAGCATTAGCATTAGCACCGTCAAAATGGAGGCGCTCTATGATGTGACGACAAGTGGGAATCCCTGATATACTGTAAGGGGCAGTCGGTTTATATTCAAGGTTAAATTTATGTGTTTAAAGTGTGAAATCTATATGTTTAAAATGTTAAATCTATATGTTTAAAGTGTTAAATCTACTTGTTTAAAGTGTTAAATCTACATGTTTAAAATGTTAAATCTACTTGTTTAAAGTGTTAAATCTACATGTTTAAAATGTTAAATCTATATGTTTAAAGTGTTAAATCTACATGTTTAAAATGTTAAATCTATATGTTTAAAGCATTAAATGTATTTATTTAAAGTGTTAAATCTATATGTTGAAAATGTTAAATCTATGTATTTAAAGTGTTGAATCTATATGTTTAAAGTGTTAAATCTATATTTTTAAAGGATTAAATCTACTTGTTTAAAGTGTTAAATCTAGATGTTTAAAATGTTAAATCTACACGTTACTCTGTAAATCTGTTTAAGTTTTAATGTTTTTTTTGTTTTGTTTTTACAGGATGTTTCTGGCAACCACAGCTCCTATTTTTCCAGAACACAACAGGTTTTGGGGGAATTTTTTTTTTGGGTACAATGTGATAAAAAAAAACAACAATACTGTATCTTAAATGACAATTTGTCATTTTTAAAACGTATGCACATGCATGACTGAAAATGCAAAAAGCATGTGATCTGTTGGGTTGCGGGCTTTTCACAATGTTGCAATCTGCTTCCAGACTCTGAACAAAGATCTTATGTCTAAGTAACAACTTCAATAAAGCAAAGCACAAAATAGTATTGATTCATTGATAGTTCTTGCAGTGTGTGTTGTTGCATCTGTGTTTTTTCTATTAAAGTCAATCTTTCTGCTTCTCATTCTTTTTCACATCCAGTATTTACATGTAACATCACTTGATAATGTATTTTATGTGTGAACACAGGTTTAATATTTACTGTAAAATAACATTCACACTCTTATACTTATATTATTAACAATTATTTGCATCATTTGAACTTTAGTGTGAAATAAGGAAAGTTCAACTGTGCACGGAGAGAAAAAATAAGGTAAAAAAAAAAAAGAGATGTACTCTGACATATGAATTAAAAAGTCAAATGCAACTCTTGTGTTGAGGCCTTGGATGATCCTGACCAGAGGACACATAAATGGATCCATTTAAAGGCAGCCTTCAAGGAACTGAATCTGAAAGCCAAGTTCCCAGTTCCCCTTTTATTAATATGTCAGTGCTGGTGCTCATGTTTCTGTATGTTCTTCATCTCTCAGGCCACAGTCGCACTAAAACTGTACAATTCTTTAAAAAAATAAAATAAAATAAAATAAAATTGAATGTATTTGACTTTTGGATTTCAGCATCAACTCATCATAAAGCAAGTAAATCATGTAAAAATGTAATATTACAGTCAAATGATAATTGTAGTTAAGTTCTCAACTGGTATTTAATAAGAAATTGTTCAACATCGAACTGGAAAAGTATGTTTAATAAAGAGCAGAAGAAAATAACTCAATAGGTTTTCTGTGGACATTGTGTGATAATCTAAATAACTTTACTAAAACAGGTACAGAGGTGAAAGTACTCACATTCTGAACGTATTATATTTGTCAAGGGTCTGTAGTTTGCACCAAGATATGAGATAGACATATAGACATTATAGATATGGTGAAATATTAAAAACACTGATAATGACGTCGCACAAACACAGTCAAAGTACTTACATTCTGTACTTAAGTACAAGTACTTGTGTGAAAAAATACTCTGCTAAAAGTAGAAGTACTGATTCAACTCCTCTATTTAAGTAAAAGTTAAAAAAGTATAATTTCTCAATTGTAATAAAGTACAAAAGTAAAACTGCATTTTTTTTTTTGCCACGAATGCAATAATAGTTATTTAACCAGGAAATGGGTATGGACAGGAAATTTAGGATAAATGGGAAAAAAGTCACAATTGAGATCAAAAGTCATCATGAGATTTAAAAAAATATATATAAATATGAGATAAAAAATTTATATTTTTAAGATAAAATGTTCAAATTGTGAAAGTAAAAGTCAAAATTGTGAGATATAATCATATAACTATAATATATAAAGTCACAGTTTCTCTCCATCTCTGGTGAATTATTTTTCACAATTGTTTTTATCAAAATGTAATGAAATCTATTCCAGGTCATTGGCAATCTGTGAAGCAAATTTAGTATGTATGTAACCAATATACTGCTACAAACCTTTAAAATGTTCCTTATTATAAATACACAGGGAAGAAAAATAATTAAAAAGTTCATGACATATTGAACTTTGACCTATTTTTTTTCCCCAAAATGTAATGAGATCTAGTCAGCAGTACTGGAAAGATATAAAATAAATTTGGGATGAATTTATCTAATGTTTTTTTGTGCTATAGACATTTTACATTTTGCACATTCTAGATTAGATTAGATTATTGATCCGTTGGGAAAGCTCCTTCAGGGTAATGATGGTACTTCATTTCATATCACAGGATCTAAGTAAATGTGTGTGTGTGTGTGTGTGTGTGTGTGGGGGGGGGGAATTAAAATATTCAGAAAACATGTGAACTTTGACCTATTTTTCCCAACATGGAATCAGATCTACAGTATTCTGCATCACTGGGAATCTATGAAGCACATTTGGTATGAATTCAACCAATAGTTTTGCTGCTAGAGGGTTAACAAACAAACAAAATAAACAAAACAAAACAAAACAAAACAAACCCCTGTCCTCCACTTCAGACAAAAGGGGATGTTAATCCTACAACTGTAATAACCTGCAAATGTAATAACAATTTGCTGCTTTTAATGTTTTATTCAAATATGAATAAAATAAGGAACAAAATGGACAATAACAGCCAAAAATGTCTAATAAACCAACAAAAATAATAAGTAACATGAACAAAATAAGACACAAATGACAGAAACGTGAAGAAAAATACTAAAATACAATATTAAATGTCGTAATATAAAACAAAATAAGGAACAAAATTAACAAAAACTAAGAAATATTTACAACATAAAAACTTAACTTAATTAAAATTAAAATAAACTAAAATGAAGTATAAATAAATAAATAAATAAATAATATTGTAATTTGGTTCTAGTAGTTTTAGTTTTGCCTTTTTCTTTTTTCTAAATTAGTTGCTTTTTTTCCTTTTTATTTCCATCCATGAATAAAACAAAAAAAAAAATCACAGTAAATTTTTTTTAACTTTTCCTGAATATTGAAATTAAACCATCCTTTCAGAATGCGTCATCGCTTGCACATCAGGGATTAAAGGGTTAATATAATAATCCCACAAATGCAATAATGTAATAACAGTCATCTATTTTATTATATTTGTGGGAAGTTATTTAAATTGTGGAAGGTAACGATTTTTGCCACAAAAATTCCCACAAATGTAATAAATTGGGTGGAGAGTGCTATTACGTTTGTGAGAAAATTATTGGATTTGTGGGATTATTACATTAAAAGCTGCACATTTTTATTACATTTACAAATTTTTACATTTGTGGAATTAACAGGAAGTAATAAAGAAAGAAAATGTAGAATTTACACAATAATAATAAGAATAATAAACTTTATTTCTATAGCACCTTTCATACAGTAGGTGTAGCTCAAAGTGCGTCACAGTGACTGACAGTTAAAATACATTAAATTATGATTACACACAAAATTATAAAAGTACAAGAATTAAAATTAAGTTAAAAAAAATCAATCATACATACATTTCAAAATTTAAAAACTGCCCAGATATAAGGGGAGAAAAATAACAGGTGAGAAATGAAAAATAAATATGATATTTTGGTTTATTGTGATGGAAACACTGTCTGTTTTTTGTGACTCGCTCTATGTATTAATACTCTCGGAAAATGCTACTGTATGTAAGTCATCAGATTAACAGTTCCCACAGTGGAGACTCTGACAAGTATGGTCTTCATCCACCCAGAAAGAAAAAGAAGACGGATTAAAATCTGTTTAAAAAACAGAATAACTAACTAAATACACAGTCCAATGTCAATAGTAAAATAAAAAACTGGGAAAATTAAAGAAGTATTTAATATTCTGAATGTAAAATGCAGTTGTAGCTTCATGTCTGTGACCAGAGGTGGAAAGTAACGCAGTAAAAGTACTTTATTACTGTATTTAAGTAGATTTTTTTTAGGTATCTGTACTGTACTTTACTTTAGTATTTATTTTTCTGGTAACTTTTTACTTTACTTACATGTTTGCATAAATATCTGTACTTTATACTCTTTACATTCTCAGAATAGACTCGTTACTTTTTCAAACTAAACAGATGTGACAGTATAAAAATAAGTCACTTCAGAGAGAAAATCAGTGGAAGAGAAATTGTGACTATACATGCTAATTATGTCTATTACCTCACAATGTTAACTTTTTATCTCATAATTTGGACTTTTTATCTAAATTTTGACTTTTTATCTCACAATTTTGACTTTTACTTTCACAATTTTAACATTTTATCTTAAAATTATAAGTTTTTTTTTAATCTCATATTTATAACTTTTTAAAAAAAATCTCATGATGACTTTTTATCTTAATTGTGACTTTTTTTTTCCCCCATTTTTCCTAAATTTCCTGCCCATACCCACACAATTTCAACACAGTAATTCATTTTTAAAGGGTTTAATTTTGATACTTTTGAAACTTTTCTTTCTGGTTCAATAAGTATTATTGCATTCATGGCAAAAAAAAGTTTTACTTTTGTACTTTATTACAATTAAGAAATTTTACTCTTACTTAAATAGAGGAGTTGAATAATATTTTTTCACATAAGTAGCTGTACTTCTACTTAAGTAAAGAATGTGAGTACTTTAACCACCTCTGTGACGCTATTATCTGTGTTTTTAATATTTCACCATATCTATAATGTCATATATAATCTCATATCAGACCCTGGACAAATATAACCCAGTATTTTAATCTGACAGAAACTCATATTTTCATCCTTATCACAGAGCTGCAGTCTTCCTCTTACACAGACGGTGCTAACAATACACACTCAGATTTATGCTGCGCTGTTACTGTACTTTTAAACAGTTATCGGACCACCTGGGATGCAAGCGTATCTTTACAGTTGAACAGATATATTCAGAAACAAAAGAAAGAAACTGTTACTTGAAGACATTTGAGGTGGTCTGTGCAGAATGAGCTTCAATATTTTTAAACAATAAACCTTGACTGTACCTGTGAGCAGATGCAGGGAGTGTTTAACCCTTTAATCCTTAAACCCAAAGGTGTTAAACATAAGGCCCATGGTCCAAATGCGGCCGCCAAAGGGTCCAATCTGGCCCATGGCATAAATTACACTGAATATATTAATAACAAGACAAAATAATTTGACTTCAGGTTCAATCTTAAATGGATCAGAGCAGTAAAATATGATGATAATAACCAACAAATAATGAAAACTGTAGATTTGATCTTTGTTTTAGTGTAAAAAGGGAAAATTATATGAAAATCGTTCTATTGACAAACTATGTTTTTACAAAAAAGTGAATAACCTGAACAAATGTGAACAACCTGAAATGTCTTAGGAAACATAAGTGTAATTTTACCAATATTCAGTCGATTACTAAAGGTGTTATTGCCTATTGCTAATATCATTTCTGAATTATTCTACACTGCACTGTAACTTGTTCTTGTTTTTTGTTTTAATTTTCATATTGAATGTTTTTTTAATTATTATAGATAGGTAGACAGACAGACAGAACGATAGAACGACAGGTAGGTCGGTAGGTAGGTAGGTAGGTAGTAGTGTTGCGCGGGCTACCCACTGGCCAGCGGATATCCGCGGGTGAACCGCGAGTCGGGCGGGCTGGGTCGCAGTATTAATACATATCGCGGATGCGGGTGGGGCGGGTCAGGGACGATCAATACCCGCTGAGGTGTGTGTGTGTGTGTGTGTGCTCGGCTCACGCATGTGCAAGCCCGTCAGTTCCTGTTTTGAATGCTTTTTTATCCCAACTTTTTGTTATTTGTTATTAGCGCCAAATCTCCCTGAACACTCAGAGATAAGAGTGAAAATGTCGGACTTCATCAGGGAGAAAATTAAAACAGGTAATGCGAAGGTTGTACGGAGACGTTGTATGTGTTCGCTTTATAGAGTGATGATGTGGGTGGAGTGTATTTTATGTGCTGGAGTGCATATTGAGACGTTAGAAAGGAGGCAAAAATTATGCTTCATGACTTTTAACATTAGAAGCGCAAGGTAAAGATGCTGCGAATGTACTATGTGAGTTTAGAGCCAAATTTAAGCTCGTGGGTTGATAGCGGGCGGGTTGGGTTTATCGATACGTGACATCATGCGGGTTGGGTGGGGCGGGCCTAGCCACGTCTTGGGTTTGGGCGGGGCGGATTTCTGTAAAACCCCCTAACCGCGCATCACTAGTAGGTAGGTAGGTAGATAGATAGATAGATAGATAGATAGATAGATAGATAGATAGATAGATAGATAGATAGATAGATAGATAGATAGATAGATAGATAGATAGATAGATAGATAGATAGATAGATAGATAGATAGATAGATAGATAGATAGATAGATAGATAGATAGATAGATAGATAGATAGATAGATAGATAGATAGATAGATAGATAGATAGATAGATAGATAGATAGATAGATAGATAGATAGATAGATAGATAGATAGATAGATAGATAGATAGATAGATAGATAGATAGATAGATAGATAGATAGATAGATAGATAGATAGATAGATAGATAGATAGATAGATAGATAGATAGATAGATAGATAGATAGATAGATAGATAGATAGATAGATAGATAGATAGATAGATAGATAGATAGATAGATAGATAGATAGATAGATAGATAGATAGATAGATAGATAGATAGATAGATAGATAGATAGATAGATAGATAGATAGATAGATAGATAGATAGATAGATAGATAGATAGATAGATAGGCTCAAAAAACACACAATACACATTCATAAAAAAGACTATAGTACATTAAAAAACAACACCATAAAAAGCACTCACCATAACATGCCAGGGTTTAAAGAGTTTAACTTGGTCTTAACTACTAGTAAAATATCCGTCAACTTCACAATAATCACCAAATTGTTACTAAAAATGTAATGAAATGTTTTTATCTGCCTTGCTTTGAAGTGGAAACAGAACAATTTATCCAAGTCAGGTTGAACTTTGTTTTAAATTCTTTCCAAACTGTCATTAAAAACAAACAAAAACCCATTAAATGCAGTTACACCAGTGTAAGAGGCAGATCTGAAGCATTAGCTAAAGACTGGACTTTTTAGTGATGGAATTTCTGTGGGGGCGGCACGGTGGTGCAGTGGTTAGCACTCGTGCCTCACAGCAAGAAGGACCCTGGTTCGAATCCCACACCAGACCTTTCTGTGTGGAGTTTGCATGTCCTCCCCGTGTCCGCGTGGGTTTTCGCCGGGCACTCCGGTTTCCTCCCACCATCCAAACACATGCACTGACAGGTTAATTGGTTAATCTAAAATTGTCCATAGGTGTGAATGTGAGAGTGATTGTTTGTCTATGTATGTTCAGCCCTGAGATGAACTGGCGTCTCATACAGGGTGTACCCCGCCTTCGCCCATTGTAGCTGGATTAGGCCCCCAGTGACCCCCGTGACCCAAGTGTGGATAAAGCGGGTTCAGATAATGAATGAATGAATGAATTTCTGTGGGTTCAACAGTGAAACTTTATGTAGTATTATCATTACAGACACTACTCTGTCCCTTTCCTTCTGGTTCATCATCATCATCATCTTTTTGCAATTACTGTCGGTTAAAAGAAATATAACTTGACAAATGTTAGAAAGATAATTCTAGAATGTTCAACAGCAGACATTTATTTGTGTCACAGAACATTTTGCATCACATAAAACCTGCTCTGTTTGATATTATCTCTCAAATGTGTTATGAACTAAATCCAAATACGCAGCTGCAGTCTGTTGTACAACACAACATTACTTAACAATGACACACCAACAAACTAAATGTTGCAATTTGATAGGATAAAAAATGCTTTAGAGAACTGTGTCCCCAGATGTTACTGTCTCCTGTGCCTTAAAGATACTGTATCCTTATCTTACAGCTGTGTGTTAACCCTTACAGACCCACGGCTATTTTAGTCTCAACTTCCATATGATTTTTTTTTTTTCTTTCCCAAGTGATTTATTACCATTTAACATCGCCTGCATTTTCAATGTAATTTAGGTTTTTCCATATATTTAATTCACTGATTATGTAGATGTTCATTAACCCTTTAACCCCTGATGCGTCATGGGTTAAAGTTTAAAAATTCAGTAAAATTCAAGTTCTTTTTAGTGTTATTTTACTGAGAATTTAGTTAATGGAACTGATGTACAGGTGTCAAAAAGCAACAGATTTAGAAAAAGAAAAAGCCCAAACTAAAACTACTGGAACCAAATTACAACAATAGTCATTTATTCTTTTTTTTTTTTTTTTTTTGCATTTATTTCGTGAATATTTATTAGTTTCTGTTGATGTTGTTGCTTATTTTTCTTTCTTTATTTTATTATTTTTCCTCAATTCTGTTAGTGTCTCACTTTGTTCATGTTACATATTATTTTGTTAGTTTAATTTTCATTTTTGTTCATTTTAAGGATCACTTTGCCAGTTTTTGTTCATTTTGTTGCTTATTTTATTTTTTACTGTGGAACTGCTTAAGTCTCAGGAGTCAAAGGGTTAAAGCTCATCAAAGTACATTCATAGGTTCTTACATTAAAGCAGAAAAAAATGACTCTTTCACCAAAATCGATCATTAACTGAACATAAACCAGGTGTTAGTATTCGGAGCTTCTGAACGTCCAAATGTGTCATAAATGATGACTATAAAAACATGAAAAATAATACTTTACACCAGTTATTGACATGCAGTGATAGAATTAGTGGACAGTAGATAGATGGTTTTGTCTGTGGTAGATCTTTGGGTCTTTATGAGCTAAATATAATTTGCTTCTTGTGGGAACACTGCTCAAAATGTTCCAATAATAGAAATAGATATCAGTATTCAATTCTGATGACTATGTGTGTGTGTGTGTGTGTGTGTGTGTGTGTGTGTGTGTATGTATTTGATCACATTAATGTGTCCACATTTTTCAGCACCACTGCTTCCATCCCTAAACATCCTGGTTGTCATTTAGAGACAGTGAACAGTTTGACTCAGTCAGTTTCAGGTTTGAAAAATGGATGCACAGCTGTTGTGCAATACAGCACGTTTCTGTTGTTGTCTTCTTTCATTTTACAGCGTCTTTTTAGGACATTTTCCATCTTTATTGTCTTTTAGTCATCATTGCATTGCTTTTGCATCTTTGTCAGAATTGTGTCTTTTTTAATTTTTTATTCTTTTTTTTTTTTAACTGTATTTTCTTGGTTTTGCATTTGTTTAAGTTTTTCTGATGTTGCATCGTATTATGAGTTTCCCGTCTCTGCCTGGTCTTTTGCAAGTATTATGGAAGCATATTTTATATTATTGTCAATATTAGAAAAAAAAGAACAGTTTCTATTGTATGTGCAAACATGTTCACAGGAAACTCATGTATATGTTTCTTAACTTATATAGTTAGTTAGTTTCAGTTACAAAATTATGACACCATAATTTCATTCTGTACATTACATACACATACATACATATATACATATATATATATATATATATATATATATATATATATATATATATATATATATATATATATATATATATATACATACATACAGTATATATATATATATATACACATACATACATATATATATATATATATATATATACACACATACAGTATATATATATATATATATACACATACATACATATATATATATATATATATATATATACACACATACATGCATATACATACACATCTGTCTATCCATATAACCACACATATACACAGTAAATTTTGCAGTGTTAAATCAACACTTAGAGAGTTAATTTGGAGACAATGGGACCAAATACACTCTAGAAGAAGTTAAATAAACTCTCTAAGTGTTGATTTAACACTGCAAAATTTACTGTGTACATACACAAATATCTGATAATAATATTTATTTATTTTTTATATCTTACAGAACTCTGATTAACTCTTTAATGCTGCATGTATATTCTTAGTAGTGCTTTGGTTCAAACTCTTCAGGTTATTAAACATATTAACCCCATAAAGTCAATAGAGACTGAAGGGTTATACATTATGTTATAGACATTTATGATGCAGTGAGTGTGTTATGATGCAAACTGTGTTGAATCTATACTCACTACTACATGTTCCACTTTACTGTATCCTCTGAGCTGCTTTGCACTTTAAAGAGAAACCTGTTTTTTTTTTTAATAGAAACAGGAAAATAAATGTTATTGTCTTAATACTTAATAGTGACATTACAGTTATTTGCGAGCACTTTTTCTTACCTGAAGCCTTTTTTTGTGAGGGGGGGAGAAACTCTGGCTGTAGTTTAAGATGATTGGCTGCTCAGGGAGGGCACAGTATAGACTCTGATAAAAGTTTCATGGTCTCATCTGACAAATCATCAATGGCCAGGGACCTTCAGCAGACACACTCCATTGCTCACACCCACACAAATTTACAGAAGTCAAACGTTGCTTTTTCATTTCTCAGCCCACCATATTGAGCTTTGTTTATTTGATTGTATTTTATTCAGCTGAAGGCCTCTGAGTTTAAGTCATAAGTGTGTGTTATTCCATTACACAGTGAGAGATTTTTTTGGTTTTCGTTGACTGAGAGGAAATTTGGAAACATTGTGCAATGGTGCCGCAAAAGTTTTGAAAGATTGTGAGAGTGTTTGGCCAGCGTAGCATCTGTGAGTCGGTCTGTTGAAGAGGTCTCCATGTTGCATCCATACAGAATGGAGAGCTACCTCATCCCACCTGTGAGTATATTTCATTTATTTATTTTATTCTCAACAAAACTCTATGAGACACTATAATATCTGACAGTTGACTGAAGTCCTTGGGGATTGTTTGTCGTGCAGCATTACCAGAAACACTTTTATTCTCAAGGAACCAGATCAACAATAACATTTTAAAATTAGCTTGTGTCTGTAGTGGGCTTTGAGAACAGGACGCAACTATAAGACTCCTTTTTATATGAGTGACATGAAAATGAAACTCAAAAGCAACTGGAGATTTGGTGAGTTTCAGAAGTGTAGTGGCAGTGTCGGTTATAATTATATCACAAACGCTTGCGCTGATTTGGAAATTCAGGGAAATAGAAAAGTGTTTCTTGAAAAATAATGACGATATAATTTCATTTCAAGCATACATGGGTAATTATATGAATATATTGTCTGTTATTTTACATCTTGCTGCAAACATTAACAGATAGAACACATTATGGACAATACTTTTCAGAGATAAACATGTTTTTGTGTACGTTTTCAGCACTCAGAAGATATATATGACCCTGAAATCTACAGACATCAAATGGCAGAATATTATAATCCATATGTTCTGCATATGGATGATACAGAAATCCAGGCAGGTGAGTTTTATTTCAGCATCTGTTTTTTTTTCCCCCCCGTGTGTCCAGTGTTTGCTTTTTCTTTAAAATTCACAGAATGACTTTTAAATCAAACAGGTTTTTACAGATCAAATGGAGAAAAAAAAAAAAAGTAGAGGAGATAAAGTTATATCAACGAAGGCCAGTTGAATAAAATACCATTATTCTAATTTCAGTCATGCATAAAACATAGCAGTCATTTTATCCTACAGATAAAACAGTGTGGCCTAAAGCAGTGATACTACATTTTCTCATGTACTGTACATAACAAGCACGCAGCTTGTGCAGCTGGAACACACCACATACGGCGGTATGGAACACAGGAAACAGATGCATTTCTTTTGGCCGCTACAACTACAGACATAGAACAACTTTCGCCCCAAGGGATTTTATACACACAAGAAAGGTGCTTTACTTTCTCTTATCATTAACTGCTTTGAATATTACCCCAAAACAAGCTAGCCATGGCTAAATGTTCTTTTCTTTTTTCTTATGTACCACACTGGGCTACACTTGAAGTACTTTCAAGTCAGTTTCTCAAATATATTTTCTGACACTGGTAACTCAAGCTTTTTTTTTTGTCACTGATACAGTATGAGGCCAGAAAATAATATTTAGCTATGACTATAGCCTGCTCTAATGTAATATAAAGATATTAAGATAAACATAGTATACTGGGGTATTTAAATTAAAAGCACTTTGCCTAATCAAAATCTGTACAGTGTAATACAAATAACATTTAGAAGTAAATAACATGGCTTTATCAAGCTATTTAGATCCCTTTTATTCCTACGTTCTTACATTTTTATTTATCTTTTTTTTTTTTGCTTTAATCTACATGTGAAAATACTTTTACCTCCTTTTTTATTTATGGCATGACAGTATATGAGATATTTTTGTATCATTTGGATAAACCAACCGGAATACATATATATATATATATATATATATATATATATATATATATATATATATATATATATATATATATTTTATTTTATTTTATTTTTTTTTACATTTGTATTATTGTTTGGTATAGTAGGGGTGGGAGATAATAGGTTTTTTTTTGTTTTTTTTTTTTTTTTACTTCTTCCCACTCCCTTTCGAATATGTTACTTGCCTTCTTATTTTTTATTCAGGCTATATTGTCTTTGTCTTGTTATTTTATCAGTTATTTGTTTTTGAACGATCAAATGTTTTTGTGTTTGACATATTCGAAATAAAATAACTAAACTATAACTAAAACTAAACAGTACAAATAAGCTCAAATTAACCTCTATTTATATCCCACTTCATTTGTTAAATTCACTGTGAAAATAGTCACAGGCAAAAAGAAAAACGAGTACAAGTTGAAAGTCAACTGCTGTGGCGACACAGCCAGTGTGGCAACAAACAGGAAAAAGCTTCATGCTGAATTCTCTGTTATTCTCCACAACTCACACAGTTATGTGCAAACTCCAGCAGTGGATGATTAAGCAGCTGGTTGTTAAAAGTCAGTAGCGTTGACAAAGTATTGGTCAGCATCCTGTGACGGGGATGACTTAGTGCTTCACGAGAATAGAATAGAATAGAATAGAATAGAATAGAATAGAATAGAATAGAATAGAATAGAATAGAATAGAATAGAATAAGAGGTGGAAAGTAACTCAGTAAAAGTACTTCATTACTGTACTTATGTAGATTTTTTTTAGGTATCTGTACTTTACTTGAGTATTTATTTTTCTGGCAACATTTTACTTTTACTCCCTACATTTTTATATAAACCTTTGTACTTTATACTCTTTACACTTATATAAATATTTGTACTTTATACTTTTTACATTTTTATATAAATATTTGTACTTTATACTCTTTCCATTTATATAAATATTTGTACTTTATACTCTTTCCATTTATATAAATATTTGTACTTTATACTCTTTCCATTTATATAAATATTTGTACTTTATACTTTTTACATTTATATAAATATTTGTACTTTATACTTTTTACATTTTTATATAAATATTTGTACTTTATACTCTTTCCATTTCTATAAATATTTGTACTTTATACTCTTTACATTTATATAAATATTTGTACTTTATACTCTTTACATTTATATAAATATTTGTACTTTATACTCTTTACATTTATATAAATATTTGTACTTTATACTCTTTAAATTTATGTAAATATTTGTACTTTATACTCCATACATTTTCAGAATAGATTCATTACTTTTTCAAACTAAACAGATTTAATAGTATGAAAAATAAGTGGCTTCAGAGGGAAAAACAGTGGAGATGAACTGTGGCTTTATATATTATAGATATAGGACTATTATCTCACAATTCTGACTTTTTATTTCACACTTTTGACATTTTATCTTATAATTTTGACTTTTTATCTCATAATTCTGATATTTTATCTCACAATTTTGACTTTCTCTCTTAAAATTGTGCATTTTTATCTCATATTTATAACAATTTCATGATGACTTTTTATGTCAATTGTGACTTTTTTGTTTGTTTTTCCATTTTTTCCCCTACATTTCCTGTCCATACCCACAAAACTGAGTAACTGTGACCTGATCAAACATTATCTGCACACTAACTCACTTTTAAAGGGTTTATATTTGGATATTTTTTAAACTGTTCTTGACTTTTCCTGGTTGCTTTCATGGCAAAATAAAAGTAGTTTTACCTTTTAATTTTGTACTTTATTACAATTGAGAAGTTTTTTTTACTTTTAATTAAGTAGACGAGTTGAATCAGTACTTCTACTTTTACCAGAGTATTTTTTTTTTACATAAGTAGCTGTACTTCTACTTAAGTACAGAATGTGAGTACTTTAACCACCTCTGAATAAAATAAAATAGAATAGAATAGGTTTTATTGTCATTACACCAGTCGCAACATAATAACAGACACATATTTTTTTAAAAAAATAGAAAATATAAAAATGTGCAATTACAAAAATATGTACCAAATGGACATACAAGGTTTAAAATAAGTAGAATAACATGCAAATGTAGTATTACACTGTACAGAGTGTGACTGGGATGACTTAGTGCTACACAGGGAAACAGATCCATCATCTCACCTGCCTTTATTTGTCTTGTTCTGTGAAACTGTGTGTTCATTAAGTCTCTCTGGGGTTCATTTGTGTGTTGTAAGATAAGACAAGTGGCCATTGTTGAGACGATCTGTGGCTGTTATAGCATTTCTCACTTTTTCTATTTAGATCACTGGGACTATCACCCTCACCCACATGTGCACCCTGCAGAGTTTGAAAACCTCCAAGAGGCCAATTTCACAGAGTTGCAGAGTGTGCAGTCTCTCCACCCGCCCGGCCTCATACGACACGACGCCATACAATACGAGGGAGAAAATCTACTGGATCCAACTCTGGGGGCACATACACATGTGTTACAGCAGCCAGTAAGTGTTTAACATGAGATAATAATAATAATAATAATAAACTTTATTCATATAGGACCTTTCATACAAAGACTGTAGACCAAAGTGCTTCACATTCATTAACATATAATTTTAAGATAAGCTGTGAAATAAGAAATACATTAAGATTTGATTGCACAAAATTATAAACTTACAAAAGTACAAGATAAACTGATTATACATACATTATACAATTTCAATAAAATAAAATGTGATTACACACAAAATATAAAGAATGGGGTCACAGAATTGACCCCAAGAAAAATTGAAATAAGTTAAATGTTAATTTAAACATTTTCATGTCATTTTACTGTATTTACAATAAAACAAACTATTATTTCACAAACACAAACACAAACACTGAACAAATATGAACATTTTGAAATGTCTGATGTGTAACTTCAACAGTGTTCTGCGTGTTATTAAATGTTTTGTGTATTTGTAAATCCAGTAATAAATAATCTGTACGTTGTAACTGACATGTAAATGATAAACTGAGACACGACCTTGTTAAAATTGTATTTAGTTTTCTGAAGAAGTGTTGGTTTAATCGCCTTATTAACATTGTTTTGAAGGACAGTTGGTAGATGTGAACATTTTCATCACATAATTTAACTTTTTTTTTTTGCTCTAAAATGTAGAGGACAATTTGAAGTTTACATTATTTATGTATATTGTTATTATTTTAGCGGTAAATTTGGTTTAATGTGGCCCCTGAACTAAAATGACTGACATCCCTGAATTAGACACACAATTTTTGCATAGCTGTGTTTAGATAAAGTTCAGTATCAAAGACATTAAAACTATATTAAGTATTAGTCATTTGTACATGCCTTCAACAAAATGTCCCTAAATCTCATATTTCCTTCTAAATTAGGCTACATGTCATAAACTTCCACATAATTCACTGTTAGGTAATGAATTAAGAGAGACATTTTTGAGACATTTCAATATTCCATGACAAATCAGGAAGTGAATCTTCAAGAAAGAAAAACAACGTTCATAATTAAATCAGAATTTATTCAGAATAATTACCTCAAGATTCAATTTAGTTCAGTTAGTCTCAACTGCATAATGTTTGGTCTTGAACTACGTTTTAACGTGGCACAAATGGAGCTCAGCTGCTTATTACACTGTACATATGATTGTATTTTTAGTCATTCCATTTCCAAATACAGTCAGAATTACTGCTCAGACCACCCACACTTTCTCCTTTTGAAGTTAGGTGAGATGAAACTAAAAAAAGAAGAGGAAAAAAAGGTGTTATGTACAGTATTTGAATATTACATTTACTGTATAGTGTGAAATGCAGGAATAGATTAATAGTGTGACCTTATTGTACAGCAAATATGAAGTACAATTTATTCTCAAGTATGTACATATACCAGATAAGTATAGTTTTAAAATAATTTGCATTATGTTTTATGTTAACGGTGTTGCTCTTTTCTGAATATGTACAGATATTCTGTCATACAAAGCAAAAAGGCAGTAACTGCATTTTTTTTGGTGAAAGTTAGTGTTTTTTTGCAATATTCAAATCATTCTTTGTCATGTAATAAAATATCTCATCTCAAATGTATGTCGTTTTGGAGAAAATTGGTAGGTGTTTGTACAGTAACTGCAAAAAGTACTAGTAAACTAAAACAAAAAGGCAGTAAAGAACATTACTGTGTTCTTACTAATGTCCATTTAGAACCCTGCACCAATAGTTTACAGTGAATACCTGTATTAAACTGAAACAGATGATGGAATTACCGTATTATCTGCACTATAAGGCACACTGTCAATGAATGGTTTTTATGAAAGTTTTTCATATATAAGGTGCATTAAATGAAGTCAAAATCAAAAGATAAAAAGTCTAATTTCTAAGATAAAAAGCCACATTTTTCAGATAAAAAGCCAACATTTTTAGATAAAAAGCCAAAATTATGAGATAAAAAACTAAAATTCCCAGTCCTTAAGCATTACCAGAATTAATCCATATATAAGTCACACTGTGGTTCTTGTAGAACTAGGTAATATACAGTAACAATAACTGCCTCATGTCCAATAATCTACCTACAACTACTGGGGCTGAACAACAAGAGAATGTTAAGGTCATTTTTCTCAGTTTGGTGTCTGTGCAGTTACTGCCTTTTTACTTTGTAGGACAGAATATGCCTCAACTTGCTTACATTTTTCCATATGTATTTGTAATATTTGACAAGTTAAAAGCATTTCATGTTGTCACACATGTACAAAATACAATTATGGTTTCTCTGTGGTTAAATAATAGATAAATAATGATGATTTGCGTACTATGCCCCACAAAGGAGTCCACATCATGGTTTTTTTATGTGTGACTGACGATGTGAAATTTCCCTTTTGAAAAAAAAAAAAAAAAAAAGAAGAAGAAGAGAAAAAAAAAAGACATTTTCTATAACAGGAGCACAGTGTGTTGTGTGTCAGTGTGTACTTTAATAGAAACATGGTGAGAATACTACTGTTCACACATGGAATTCATATATATGAGGTGGTAAAAGTACTCACATTCTGTACTTAAGTAGAAGTACAGCTACTGTGGTGAAAAATACTCTGGTAAAAGATTCAACTCCTTTACTGAAGAAAAAGTAAAAAACAAAAACAAAAAAAACCAAAAAAAACCCCCAACAACTTCACAATTGTAATAAACTGCTTTTCTTTGCCATGAATGCAATAATACTTATTTAACCAGGAACAATCAGAAGACTTTCAAAAGTATCTGAAATAAAGCTTTTAAAAGTGAGTTACTGTGTTGAAATTGTGTTTGATCAGGTCACAGTTACTCAGTTTTGTGGGTATGGGCAGATAAATTCAGGAAAAATGAAAAAAAAAAAAGTCACAAATGAGATTAAAAAAAAAGTCATATGATTTAAGAAAAAGTTGTAAATATGAGATAAAAAATGTAAAATTTTAAGATAAAATGTTAAAATTGTGAGATAATAGTCATGTAATTATAATATATAGTCACAGTTTTGTAAAGTCCTGTGAGGTGACATTGTTGTGATTTGGGGCTCGATAAATAAAATTGTTTTATCCAACTTTGACTTGAAGCAACTTGAGTAAACTGGAAATGACTGTCACCCACAGTGATAAAGATTGAAACCTACACCATATTTGGTTAAACTAAGAGGGTCACCCTAAGACCTGAGAAAAGTGGTGTCATATGATACCGTAATGATCTTCGAGTCCGGCGGCCATGTTTCTTTTAGTTGTTAAGATTCATTTCTGGTTTATTCAATTTGGTCAAAATTGGTTACAACAGGAAACGGCTATTATCCGTTTTTTCCGATTATTCATTTAAACACAAAAAAGGAAAACTGAAAAACCACATCGTTATCCGTTTTTTCATTTTGGTTTTGGAAACAAATAATGAAGAAACAAATTTTGTTTTTATTGTCTTATTTTTGCTTTTATTTTTGAAAATCCAATGAACGAATGATACATGGATTGTTGGTAACTTGGGGTGACCCATCAGATTCCAAAAGGAGCGTGTTTTTCAGTGGAACGACGCCTTTAAGGTAAAGTCAAATATGCTAATGTTACACTTTGACTGGTGTGTTGTAGGTAGTGTTTTTTCCTCGGACTGTGTATCCACATGTGTCACAGCGCAGCTCTGATGATGAAGAGCACGGAGGACGAAGCCCCCCGCTGGAGGTGTCGGATGAGGAATGTCTAAGGGACCGGTTGCCTTATGTCACACCTGGAGAACTCGGTGAGGATTTACTGGTAGTTGCTAGAACTTTCTTTAGGTTCTCCAGACTATCTCTGCTTAAATGTCCCACATTACTGACACCTGAACCACCACAATGGAGTATTTTACATTTGTAATGTAATGTTATTTATTTAATAGATAAATACAATAGATACATCATTTACTAATAATGACTTCATAGATAAATACATGTAAATCACACAATTGTAAATAAGACGCTTTTCTAAATTGATTTTACCTGGTAAAATAAAGGTTAAATAAATAAATAGAATATGTACATAATCATAATATAGACAATGATAGATAGAAGAGACCTAAAAAAGTTTGCTAAAGGAGTGCTACCTGGACTCAAAATAAGCAATAATAGAGGTGCTCTATTGGATGGGAAAATACCAAGACAAAAAAGAAAAAATTCCAAGCTGACTCCCTGATGAAGGCTATGATGCCAAAACATGTTGGGGTTTTTATATGATTTTTTTATATGATTTTATAGGTTTTTGTAATCAAGCCAATTTAATAAAGGCTTTTTAATTTTCACTAGATAGAAGAGAACATTTGACTTTATTGATACCACAGTGGGTAAATTAGACTATGTCAAAAACTGACTAATTTACACTACAATAATATATAAGCATATGATTTTTTTTAATAGATTAGATCCCTGTACAGTACACACCCACTCACTGTATGAAACCCCTAATTTGCACAAATTACAATATCCTCCTGAGACCTAGTACTGCATTTTTGTCCTCTGTAGGGGACACAAGCTACACCATTTTACTTTTCTTTTTTTTCTTCACCATTTTACTTTTAAAATGTTGTCTGTTGCAAAGGACATTTCATAAAAAATAATAATAATAATAAAAAAAAACGAAAATAAATAAAAACAATATTTTAAAATCTGAAAAACTGCTGCATTGTGCAATTTCCAATCAAGATAAATATTAAACATAAAAAAATTATATAAAACTTTTTTTGGTCTAAAGAGGATATAAATCCACTGTAAGTCTCCTTTGTCTGTAGTTTAATGTTTGTCTGCATTAGGTGTATGTTCAAGTGTGATTGGGTTCATGTTGAAATTGTACAATGTGAGCAAAGAAAAACTGAAAACAAATTCCTTGTCAATCCATTTTTCAGTCAATCATTGATTGATTGAAAGATTGAAATTTCTTGTATGTGTTGACACAGTTGGCCATTAAAGTCTGAAAATACAAAAACCAAAGCGCAAAAAAACTGGTAGAAACACTGAAGAGTCCTGACTCGTCACATCAACCCACTTTATCCCCACTGGGGTCATGGGGGTCACTGGGGGCCTAATCCAGCTACAATGGGTGAAGGCGGGGTACACCCTGTATGAGTCTCCAGTTCATCTCAGGGCTGAACATATATAGACAAACAATCACTCTCACATTCACACCTATGGGTAATTTATATAAACTAATTAACTTATCAGTGCATGTGTTTGGATGGTGGGAGGAAACCAGAGTACCTGGAGAAAACCCACACAGACACGAGGAGAACATGCAAACTCCACACAGAAAGATCTGGTGTGGGAATCGAACCAGGGACCTTCTGTCTGTGAGGCATGAGTGCTAACCACTGTAGTGAACAGGAAATATAAAAGAAAATCCTCTATTAATATGACTTCTTATATATTAACATATAGTATTTATTGACATAGTTGTACATGATGTTGATATTGACATGATCTGAGAGGATTACTATGAACTGTTAAATAGTCTAACGGCTGTGGAAAGGAGGAGACAATGTTCCTTAAACTGTACACTGTAAAAAATAATAATAGAAAAAAATCCTGTTTTTATAGGGAAAAAAACTGGGAGCTGTGGTTTCCAGAACAATACTGTAAAACACATAACAAACCATAAACATATTTATAGAGAACCATGTACATTTAACATTTTAAACTAGTATATTTAACACCGGATTTAAATTGCAAATGTTCTGCACTTATATAGTGCAGGTTATATATCTGTATTTATTTTATTTATTTATTCATTCATTCATTTCAAACATGCAAAGAACAAATAAAAACAAAATAGGGAAAAGTAAGAATAAAAACAAACAAGGATTGCTAGGCAAACCCCCCCCACCCACACACACACACACACACACACACACACACACACACACACACACACACACACACACACACACACACACACTTTACATATCTCTCATTATTGTGAAAACACATTTTGGTGATTGTGACCTTTGACCTACATTCACCAAAATTTAATGGCATCTATTCCAGACCACCTTGCACCTTTTCTAAAAAAAAAAAATTCATGAAAATCGGTGTACCAGTTTTTGCGTAAAACCTGCTTACAAACAAACAAACAAACAAACAAACAAGCAAACAGGCAGACAGACACAAACCGACCCAAAAACAATACCCTGACCTCCTCTTTGAGGGTCGGGGTAATAACATTCAAATTAAAAGAAAATATGAAGGTTGTATGATTGAAAAGGAGTAAGAAAATTTCATAATGTTCAAAATACTTATAAAATAGTATTACCTCTGCCAGGGAGGTTATGTTTTTGCCGGCGTTCGTTGGTTTGTTTGTGTACAAGATAAAAACGTATGAATGGATTTTGTTTAAATCTACCTTGGCTGAGGTCAGTGTTTTTCTAGTTTTTACATAGAAATGTGGTTTTGTTAACATGATCTTCCTGTAAAAACTACAGATATATTTGATTTAATCATTACCACAAAAGTCTTTTCAAATAAACAACTTAGTATTGCATTTTCGCTTAAAGTAATTTTGTTACAATTTTAAACATTTTTTTGGTGTTAATTACTTTACAGTGCACCTTTCATCAGTGTTGGAAAATCTACATGAAACATAAAAGGAAGGGGTTCTACAAAACTTTAAAAAAAAAAGTTTCTCTCAAGCAATTTAATTAATATTTTCTTACTGCAGTGTGCAAAACTAACATTAACTGTCAATGACATAAAGAAGTATGAAGAACTTGTCTTCCATAAACATTCAGATAAAGTGAGTGCAGGTCACAGAGTTCACCTTCATTGTGAAACTGCTTGGCATTGGAAAAAATAAATCATATACTGGTGACTCATGCAGGGTCTGACTTTGCAAGTGTTTCTGAGAATCAGAATTGAGAATTTCAGCGTTATAAAGAAACATTAAAGATGACGAGACTGAAGAAACTTGTAATGTATTATCTGGCATATAACATTCAAATTAATTTATTAATGGCCACACATCAAAGTTGGTGGAATTTGTTTTTAGTATTTGTTTAAGTTATAAGTAGGGTTGTCAAAAAAATCGATTTTAGATACTAAATCGTTATTGACCTTGGTATCTAATTAGATACTAAGTTGCTGGAAAATAAATTTTTGTTTTTATGGCGCGTCGCAGTTTTTTTGTGCCGGGTAACGTTAAGAATTCTAAACAGGCATCAACGTGGTCAGCTCTGGCACACCCGTAATGCCGGCTTGTAAGTTAAAGTCTCTTTTTTTCTCCAGCTGCCTCTGACAGCACACGGGATGACGCCGGTGCGACCACAGACCTATACACTATTTCTATACGTCTGTGATTGCGACCATCTGATGCAACTTTGCTTTTAAAGGCCTCGATATAGTCGAACGTTTATGTGTGCGGGCGGCAGCCAGGCGGTAGCGCATAGTATCACGTTACCACCACGGAGGCCATCGTGAGCATGTCAGCCTATCATTTTTGACGTGCGCGCTGCTAGTCCCGTATGGCAAGCCAAAGTGTTCACATAGCCACGCGTTGTCTTTATTATATCACGCGTTACAGAACGCGTTCTAGCACGCGCACTGGCGCGCTATCATGCGTTACATGACGCGCTCTGGTACGCGCACAATGGCACGCATTCTAGAACGCGTTCTGTAATGCGTGATATAATAAAGACAACGCGTGGCTATGTGAACACTTTGGCTTGCCATAGTCCCGCAAGGGGTCCGCGGTGGTCACATGATGCAATACGCTGCCACCGCTCGACCATAAAGAGGCTTGCAGTTAGCACTGCAGAAGGGCTTGAGCAAAAAGATAGGCCTACCTTAACTTGCCAAGAGATAGGCATGCATTTATTCTGCACCCGCACTCACTACCTTTTTTTAGCAGTCCATGGAGGAAATTTTAAAAGGAATCCCTCACATCTCCAGTATCGAAATTAGTATCGAGTATCGAGTATTATCCTTAGTATCGGTATCTAGTTGGAAATTTAGTATCGTGACAACCCTAGTTATAAGGTTGTTATAAGGCACACTTAAAAGCCTTTCATTTTCTCAAAAAACAACAGTGCACTTTATAATCCAGCGCGCCTTGTATATGGATTAATTCTGATTGTGTTTAGTGATTTTGTGTCATAGAGTACTACATACAATACTTCAGTACAATATTACAGTGTGTGTGTGTATAAGGACGGAAATAAAAAAAGTCAGTGTATTGTTGTATTTTACATCTTACAACTGAATAATTTTGACAGAATAGACAGCGGAATAAGAGTGTGTTTTGTTACGTGTTACAAAGTCAATAAGGTTGGGAGTTATTGTGAATACGCTCATTCACATGTGAACAAAGGTGAGAGCTATTACCTCTGCCAAAGAGGTTATGTTTGTTTGTCTGTTAGTTAGTTAGTTAGCAAGACAACTCAAAAAGTTATGGGCGGATCTTGATGAAATTTTCAGGGTAGGTTGGCAATGGGGAGATCTGGAAGTGATTAGATTTTGGTGGTGATCCGAGGGGGGGTCAATATCAGTCAAAAACTTATGGATGGATCTTGATGAAATTTTGATTAAATCAGGATGTGTTGGGAGTGTCACAAGGAACTAAATTTATGAACCGGAATCCAGGATCTCTTCCGGATCACCACTAAAATTTAATCATTTGTTCCTTGTGATATGTTACAAGATATAATTTTTATTTTTTAATTTATATGTAATATTTTTTAAATTTATATGTAATATTTTTTATTGATCACCCTGAAAATGTCATCAAAATCTGTCCATTAATTTTTGAGTTAACATAACCTCCTTAGCGGACCTCTCTTCATTCGAGGGGGGGTTCTGTAGTCTCAGAGTGCTTTTCTAGTTGAGGATGTGTTTAATAAAGTTTGACTGACTGACTTATCTGTTGTTTCACTTAGCGTGCCTTTATATATGAAAAAATTGACCAAAAAAAAAACATTCATTGACAGTGCATCTTGTAATCCAATGCGCCCTATAGTGCAGAAAATCCAGCAATGAATACAATTAATGTAACAAATCAAGTCTAACAATGATGTTCCCTCTAATCTACCCAACAGGAAGTAAGAAGAAGATCCGTTTGTACCAGTTCCTTTTGGACCTTTTAAGAAATGGCGATATGAAGGACAGTATCTGGTGGGTGGACAGAGACAAAGGAACGTTCCAGTTTTCCTCGAAACACAAGGAGGCTCTGGCACACCGGTGGGGGATCCAGAAAGGCAACCGCAAAAAAATGACCTATCAGAAGATGGCTCGTGCTTTGCGCAACTACGGCAAAACTGGAGAGGTGAAAAAGATAAAGAAGAAGCTGACCTACCAGTTCAGTGATGAGGTGCTGGGGAAGACTCATCTAGAGAGGAAGTCATACATGTAGGAATGGAAAGGAGAAAGGATTCAGATGTAAAATACAGTCTGACTACTACTGGTGTACAGTTTCATTCATGACAAAACCACGATTTAGGACCAGGGTGTCAAACGCATAGGGCCACATTCAGCCTCATATGATATAAAGTGGGCTGGACCAGTAACACAATATAAATATTAGGAAAATAACTTATAAACAAGTATTTAGAGAATGCTTAATCTATTTTACCCCTATTTTGTGCCAATCTCAAGTTTCTATGACAACTATTGAATTACAGCCAATTATGTGATTTTGAGCTTTCTGCTAAATACGACCTTGACCTTTGACCTTTTCCAATATTGATAATTCTGTTATATATAGATATATATATGCGTCAGTGCATGTAATATTATGATAATATATCCAGTATTGATTAAGTTATAGCATGATATGTCTATGCTTGACACACACAAACAGTGTACATTTTGCGACATGTCACCTTTGACTTCCTGAGGTCTCAAAAACTGGTCACCTACTGGTGACCACTGGTGGTGACACCAGTAGGTGTCACCACCTACTGGTGACACCTACTGGTCGTAGGTGATAACACAAATCTTCATTCCGCATCGTTTGGTACCAATCTGAAAGTTCTGTGACAATCTGTTCTTGAGTTATAACCGATAATGTGATTTTGAGCTTTTAATTAATTGTGACCTTGACCTTTGACCTTTACTCAAATGGGTCCTTGCATGTGATGCACATTAGCTATATCTATATGCCCATGCAATTTCATGGTGATATCACAAGTATTCGTTGAGTTATAGTAAAATATGTCTCTGCACACACACACACACACCGAATATAATAATAATAATAATAATAATAATAATAATAATAATAATAATAATTTTTTTCTGTGTGTTTGATGAAAAAAAAATTTAATTCCGTAACAAAAAACTTTACACCTATGAACTGTACTTGAACAAAATATGAACAACTTGAAAATTCTTAAAGAAAAATAAGTTCAATGTTACAAATATTATGTTTCAGTTTAGCATTTATACATGTGCATCAAAACTTACAGAAATCCCAGGATCTACCAATACACAAAACATTAGGTAAGTAATACTCTGAATATTTGTCAAATTCCACATACATTTCAGATTATTTACATTTTCATGCAACATACACTAAAACAAAAAGTTTTCATTATTTATAGGTTTTTATTAAAGTCATTTACTGGCCTGATCCATTTTAGATTGAGTTGATGTAAAAATGATTTTAACTTCCTTGATTGTCAATATCTGTGTAATTTTTGCATTTGATAAATTCATCCCAGGGGCTGGATTTGGACCCATTGGTTTTAGTCCCCGGGACACGTTTGACACCTGTGATTTAGGAGATTGAAAGCACCCAGTAACTTACTCTTTATGATCAAACATTTTGGGGACCACTTCATCTTCATTTCATGGCCTCTGAACTAGACTAAAACCGCATCTAAACTCTGGACAGTTTATAGTATTCAAATATTAAACTATTAAATGAAATGGTTTTCATTGTTAATGTACAGAAATGTAACACGTAGCTACTGTTTTTGTCTTTTTAAAGTATGAAAAACTGGAGAACATGCAGAAAATCTGTAGAATCTGTAAAATACAGTATAAGACAAGTGTAAAACTGCAAAACAAAGAGGCAACATGGTGTTAAGACAGAGAATTTTGTGGCGTACACATAGTATCTAATGATACACATTTTCCTTTTTAGCATATGTTCAATATTTAATTCACTTTAGAACTAAGCGACATTTATCTTTTCTACCTTTGGAGAAACTGAGATACAAGATATGTAAAGCCCGCAATATCTTCACCCTGACCTGGAGTCCCTGTATAGAATTTCTTGACAGTTTTTCATTTCAATGATACGCTTAGACTCTTAATTGTATGGAACACTTTATAGCATGCTCAAAATATTTCGCCTGATTCCTGTCTATGCTTTTTGTATTGTTTTGGTATTCTTCTGTTATTGTATTTTATTTTTGTTTAAGAGCCTTGGGTGGAGTGGGTGTGTGTGGGGGGTGGTGGTATCTCTCCGTTTGTGTCTATGCTTGTATGTTTGTTGATGAAAAACTGCAAAATAAAGTTTGAAAAAAAAGAAAGAACTAAGCTACATAAAAGCCACAAAAGAAGGCCGAGCTCCTGATTTGATCTGTTGAAGTACATAGACAACCCCTAATACCAGTGTTAAACCCATAGAACCCCTATCACTGTACATATACACTATATTAACACTGATATTCTGTATTTAAAGCAGACAACACATTGTTATGTTGGTGTGGTCAGGAGTGTTATTTACATGATCATATAGACGTCCACACAGACGCAGCAGCTAATAGAATAGAATAGAATAGAATAGAATAGAATAGAATAGAATAGTAGTACTTTATTGAACCCACAGTTGGGAAATTGCTTGATTGATTAACAGACTGAACTCAGTGTGATTGAATGAGGAAACATGTTTCTCGTCATGTGCCTGATCACTGTTTGTACTCACATGGTACATTTGTAAATAACAATAAAAATCAACTTAAATACTCATTGATGGTTGATGATTTTGTCTGTTTTGCAAACTTAAAGTGTATTTGCAAATAATAACATTACGCCTGAGTTAAAAGTTACATGTCTTTTTTTGAGGGGGGGTATACATACACACAATATAATAGGCACATTATTTTATTCAATGTATTAAGGTTGTAGAATATTGATTAAATGTGTGTTTTTAACTGAGCTAACTAAATATTTAATATAAGAAATCGTACTTGGCAAGAACAATAGATTAAAAAGTAACATTCAAATGAATTTGCAAAATATCTCACCAGATTTATTATTATTATTTTTTGGTTAATTGATCTTCCAAGGTTTCACAAACAATTTATTTTATATATATATATATATATATATATATATATATATATATATATATATATATATATATATATATACTACACAATAGTCACTGTTGCTACAGTTTATTTTTCACTTCATTTCTTATTGTTCAACAACTTTACATGAACAGGAAAATTATCTCGTAATAAATGAATAAATACATTTTTCTGCACATTTTATGCATGCATGTATGAATAGTTATAAACAGCTAGTCAGATTATTATTGTTTTTAATTGATTATTGGAAGCAATTTCACAATTTTACAACTCTTTTTTTCCCCTCCCATAATTCCACCCTACCCAAAAGAGGATAATTCCTAATGCAATTCCAATATTAATGTGGACATTATAGAGTACATATAACAATATAAATATATATATAAAAAAAAAAAAAAAAATGTTCCTCTCGCCCCACGTGGGCGGTGTCTCCTTCAGGCTCGGGTCCTCTACCAGAGGCCTGGGAGCCTGAGGGTTCTGCGCAGGATCTTAGCTGTTCCTAGCAATGCGCTCTTTTGTACAGAGATCTCTGATGTTGTTCCTGGTATCTGCTGGAGCCATTCTCCCAGCTTGGGGGTCACTGCCCCTAATGCTCCGATCACTACTGGTACCACTGTTGCCTTCACACTCCACATTTTCTCTAACTCTTCTTTCAGCCCTTGGTATTTCTCAAGCTTCTCATGTTCTTTCTTTCTGATGTTGCTATCACTGGGGACTGCTACATCTATCACCACCACTGTCTTCTCATGTTTATCCACCACCACTATGTCAGGCTGATTGGCCATCACCATCTTGTCAGTCTGGATCTGGAAGTCCCACAGGATCTTGGCCTGTTTGTTCTCTGTCACCTTTGGGGGGTTCTCCCATCTTGACCCTGGGACCTCCAGTCCATACTCTTTACAGATGTTCCTGTACAGTATGCCCGCTACCTGGTTATGTCTCTCCATGTATGCCTTGCCTGCCAGCATCTTACACCCTGCTGTGATGTGCTGGACTGTTTCAGGGGCTTCTCTACACAGCCTACACCTGGGGTCCTGTCTGATGTGGTAGACCCCGGCCTCTATTGCTCTGGTGTTCAGGGCTTGTTCTTGTGCAGCCATGAGTAGCGCCTCTGTGCTGTCCTTTAGTCCAGCCTTTTCCAGCCACTGGTATGTCTTTTCCATATCAGCCACTTCCTCAATTTGTCGATGGTACACGCCATGCAAGGGTTTGTCCCTCCATGATAGTCCCTCTGGTTCCTCGACCTTACTGGGCTTTTGTTGCCTGAGGCATTCACTTAGCAGTTGGTCATTGGGGGCCATTTTCTTGATGTATTCCTGGAGGTTCGCCGTTTCCTCCTGGACAGTAGTTCTGACACTTACTAGTCCTCGGCCCCCTTCCTTTCGCTTAGTGTACAGCCTCAGGACACTGGACTTGGGGTGGAACCCTCCATGCATGGTAAGGAGTTTCCTTGTCTTGATATCAGTGGCTTGTATATCTTCCAGTGGCCAGGATATTATCCCAGCTGGGTATCTGATTACTGGCAGGGCATAGGCGTTAATGGCCTGGATCTTATTTTTGCCGTTCAGCTGACTTTTCAGGACCTGTCTTACCCTCTGTAGGTATTTGGCTGTGGCTGACTTCCGAGCTGCCTCCTCATGATTACCATTTGTCTGTGGGATCCCTAGGTATTTGTAACTTTCCTGCACATCTGTGATATTCCCTTCAGGTAGGTCAACCCCTTCAGTTGTGATCACCTTTCCTCTTCTAGATATCATCCGCCCACATTTATCTAGTCCGAATGACATCCCAATGTCTTTGCTGTAGATCCGGGTGAGGTGAATTAGGGAATCAATGTCACGCTCATTCTTGGCATACAGCTTGATGTCATCCATGTAGAGGAGGTGGTTGATGGATGTTCCACTTCGGAACTGGTATCCGAAGCCACTCTTTGAGATGATCTGGCTGAGGGGGTTTAGGCCTATGCAGAACAGCAGGGGGGACAGAGCATCTCCTTGGTAAATGCCGCATCTGATGTTCACCTGTGCAATTGGCTTTGAGTTGGCCTCCAGAGTTGTCTTCCACAGCCTCATTGAGTTCTGGATGAACTCTCTTAGTGTCCTGTTGATGTTATACAGTTTTAAGCATTCCAGTATCCATGTATGTGGCATATATATATATATATATATATATATATATATATATATATATATATATATATATATATATATATATATACTTTACTACTGTAGTAATTATGCTATTTAGTGTCATTATTTATAGCTAATGTTTAGATTTCCATTGTCCATTATTACATGGTCATAGGCAGTAGTCGAGTTGTAAAAAAAAATTCAGGGGGGGGGGCTTTTTTTTCACCTTTACAAAAAAAGGGGGGAGTGGTTGGGCAGGGCCTGATGCTGCCCCCTTTCCTTGTCTTTACACTACGAAAACAACAAAATCAAGCATAGATTAATTTGCAAGGGATAATGTTTTATCCCGCTCATTCTACAGGTTATTACAGTTTATTACTGCTACTACTCTAACAGACTGCATAAAATAGCCTGTACAACGTAGCGAATATTTACTTTAAAAGTGGCCGAACTACCTGCGGAGTGATACGGTATAATGAATCTGAAGTGACAAAACCCGTTGCCATTGGCAGCGGGCGGTTATCGAAAAAAATCCGCACGTTGAAGGCGGGGAACGTCAATTCAAAGTGAACGGGAGTTCTAGAGGGCCGTAGAATAAAAGTTAAAATCCCATTTAGCATATTCACTGTCTGTAATATTAAATTCCAGGCCACAGCAACAGTCCCCAGAAGGGGGGAAAAACCTGGAGACTCTTTAACGTCACCTGCCTTTAATGTCACAATTTTAGTGTTGCATGACGAGTCCTGCTAGTGAAAATAATATAGCCACGTAAAGAATATTTCATCATTAATACTGGTAAAATATTTTAGCCAAACTCTCGCCTAACATTAACAGTAAATATATGTTCCACGTTTGCCACGCTCATAAACCCAACGCTAACGTGACTATGACAAATCCTGTGTTTTAGCAGCTAGCTAACAAGAAAGATTAACGTGAGCTAATCTCTGCTAGCTTGAATGCTACACAGCAAGCTTTGAAAACGAGCTGTGGAGTTATTGTGCATGTAACCTCTGGCGAATCTGTCGACTTTTGTATAGATTAATGAAAAGTAACTATTGAGATTTGATTTATAGCTCACCTGTAATGTTCATCCTTTTAAAAAATAGTCCCTGACATAGCATTGTCCAGCTGCTCATTTGGCCATATACTGAGATTATTGTGTCGCTGCAGTTTGTCCCTCCCTCTGGCATCACACATCAACCAATTAAAAATAACCATCATGTTCATTGCATGTTTGCACCGCTGTGCCCACAGTTTTTATAATTTATTTTACTCAACATGCGTACTACTTTCTAATGATAAAATAATTCAATGTAATTATAAGTTATATTTCCACAATTTACTGTAAAAAGTTAATGGATGGAAAGGTGGGATGGCAGTTTTACAGGGGGGATGATTTTGATAGTTTTTATTTTAGGGGGGATGTCATCCACCCTCATTCCCCCTCAACTCAAGTACTGTCTATAAGTTAATAATGTTCATTTATAAAAGTAAATATATTTCACACATACCCCCTTTTAATGACACAATATAGGATGCAAATCACCTCAATGTATTCACTCACCACTTTACAAATACATTTTATCTCCCCCAACATCAACACCACTTAAGCCTTTAGTCAAAGTAAAATAAAAAAAAAAGCTGTTCAAAGTTAAAAGTCAACAGGACAAAAGCAGTAATTTGCCAAAAGTTAACGTGTGTGCTGTTAAAAATATAGCAGCAGCTGGTGTCCCCAGAGCCAACAGCTCCCCTCCATGGTCGAGCTGTAAGTGATAGAAGTAACAGGTGAGAGATGAGGAGAAAAGACCTTGAGTATGAATAGAAAACAATACATCAGAATGGACTAGACATTCATGACAGTTATATCGTAAATATCATTAAATACATCCCATTACAATGAAGATGAAACCCACACCTGAAAGTGAATGGTGAGTATTAAAGTGATTGATACACTGAACTATTTACTGAAAAAAAATGTTATTTCTTCTCCTCAAAAAGACAAAACTAATATAAAGTCTATTTTTCATTAAAAGTAATAACAGGACAGGAGTGAAGTCAGTTTGTGTGATGGTGATGATGACTTTTAAAACATCTCAGTGATAGGTTGATTTTATTTCTTCAAGGATGAACTTAGATTTTCATTCTAAAGTTCAAAGGTCATAGTGTGTAACCTTAAAAACATGCTTTTTTTATCATAACTGTTTATAATATAAAGAAATAAGCAGATAGAAGGAAACAAAAAATGTAATTTAGCACACATTTATTGCAGGGTTTGTTTGAATTGTTTTCCTTTTTATTTTCAGTAGTTTTTTTTATTATATAATGACATTTAGTTTGTACCTCTTCTCCTTAAATTATTGTAATAAAATAATTTTTCTCAGAGGTGAAAAGTAATGAAGTAAAAGTATTTCATTGATGTACTTAAGTAGATTTTTTTAGGTATCTGTACTCTACTTGAGTATTAATTTTTCTGGCAACTTTTTACTTTTACTTCTGACATTTGTTCATAAATATCTGTACTTTATACTCTTTACATTATCAGAATAGATGCATTACTTTTTCAAACGAAACAGATATGAAAGTTGGAAAAAATAAGTCACTTCAAAGGAAAAATCAGTGGAGGAGAAAAAAATTCTATATTATAATTACTGTATATGATTTATCTCACAATTTAGACTTTTTATGTGATAATTTTGACTTTTTAATCATAATTTTGACTTATCTAATAATTTTGACATTTTTCTAACAATGTAGATGTTTTATCTCTCTGACTTTTAATTTCACAACTTTAAAATGTTATCTTAAAATTCTGCATTTTTTTCCCATCTCATATTCCTAACTTTTGTTTTTAATTTCATGATGACATTTTATCACAATTGTTACTTTTTTTTTTAAATTTTCCCTAAATTTCCTGCCCATATCCACAAAACTGGGTAACTGTGACCTAATCAAACACATTATCTACACACTAACTCACTTTTAAAGGGTTTAATTTTGATACTTTTTAAACTTTTCACATTTTTCCTGGTTATATAATTATTATTGCGTTCATGGCCAAAAAAAAAAAAGTTTTACTTTTTACTTTATTGCAATTGAGAAATTGTACTTTCCTTTTTACTTTTACTTAAGCAGAGGAGTTGAATCAATACTTTTACTATTTTTTCACATAATTAGCTGCACTTCTACTTAAGTAAAGAATGTGAGTACTTTGAACACCTCTGTTTATTCTTCACTAGAATCACATCATGTAAAGGTCTGTCTGAAAACAACATTACTACACCTTTATATGCAATACTGTATATACTGTATTCTTGAGACTAATGCAGAAACCTCAGCCTTGGTTATTGTGGTGATCTCATCTAATACCACAGAAGTCCTGCAACATGTTGCTGAAATATGCTTGTAAAAGTTGTGAAGGCGTGTGTTTGACTCTGAAACCTTGAGTCCAGACCATGACACATCCTGATGTCTGAACTTGTTGTAGGTAACAGTCAGGTAGTCCTTTATATCTTTTGGTTCACATAAGGTCCACTTCTTCCAAAAAAAAAAAAGACCCAGATACTGGCACGGTAGTCCACATTTCCACCAAGTACTGGTTCATCCCACACACCTTTGAGTCCACAGACGTCACCAGTATTTCTGGACACACTTCACCCCTGAACGCTTACTATTGCAAATATGCAACATACTTGTAAATGTATCTATTGTAAGTACTATTGTCAAATTATCTCCACATATTTTAGCATTTATATATATATATATATATATATATATATATGTTTAAATTCAGGTGTTGAGGGGTTCAAGGTACTATGAGGATGAGGGGATCTGTAGGACAAAGATTGTGCTTCACACGAGCACTAGGAAGTGGAACTTCTGTTGTAAGTCAGTGTTTCCCAACCTTTTTGAGCCACAGCACATATTTTACATTAGAAACATCATAAGGCACACTACTAAAGAAAATTCTCACAAAAAGTATATTTATTGAAATATGATGCTCTTGCAAGAATTTAAGAAAGACAACGGCAGCTCAACATCTCAGAGTGGACCAGTGGTGTGTGCTGTTGTATCTATAATCACACATGCTCACCACCATTAAGGTGAAGTTACGTCACTTTTTAAGGTACACATGAAGATTTCTCACAGTACACTAATGTGCCACGGCACACTGGTTGGGAAACACTGTGGTAAGGGCATAATTCTGGCCAAAGCGTGCATTTGTTTTTTCAATAAAGAAAGGATCTTCTATACAACTGTGCACTTCTTTTTTGAAGACAATTTGTAGGATGCAAAGTGACAAGTGAATGTGTTACATGGCACTGTTGTTTGAAACAACACAAGAAAACGTCATAAAGTCAGTTTACAGTAGTGAGCAGACTGTTTAGTTTTACTCACAGACTGCTGCTTTAAGACATGCCTGAATAATATACATTTGCTTTAACTTTTCATATATATATATATATATATGTAATGTATTTTTTTTAAAGCTAATTATGTACTTTCTGGTTTTTAGAGGGACATGGAACCACATTGAGTAAATGTCATTCATTTTGCCTTTAAATGCTTCAATAACTTCCTCTTGTGTTTATTGACAAATTGGAGATCCCCAGCCCATCCAGCACTAGAATAGAACTTTCCTTTATGCTTTTGTTCCTAATCATAATCACAGTGATCTTCATTTTTCTCCATTGTCTCATTACCAGCTCTATACGAGTCCCGTCACAGCTTTTTATGGAATGGATGTGCACTTGGAAATGAAAGTTAATATCATTCTAAATATATATTAATGTCATCTATAATATTGGAGGTTGTTTTCACTGTATCATGTTACATTTCACACCTTTTTACTTAAATGTTTTCCTCCACTAAGTCATCAAATAAAAGTAACTGTAAGTAAATATTTGACATATTCACAGGGTGATCAGGGGCAGATGTGACAACACCTACAAGACTTATTTTTTTTTATTTGATGGTCTAAATTTACCGGCTGCCTAGCATCGCTTCCCCTCCCTCTCAAGGCCTATCATTGAGCTGAGGTGTTGGAGGAAAGGATGGTTGAAATATAGTCTGAGGTCAGACGTGACTGGGGGTTGGGCGGGGGCCAAGCTGCTGTTGGGACGGGATGATGAGGAGGAGTAATAGTAGGGGGGGGTGGGGTGGGTTGGATTTTTTTGGACCCAGAAAAAAATGTAAGGAGAGGTGGGATGTTTTCTGAAAGGAGGGGAGGTTTTATGGAAGCCCTGCTATTAAAGGCAGAGTGCTGAGCTGGACACCAGACGATTTAGGAAAAGTAGGTCCCACTGTGGAGGAGGAGATCGTTCAGGATGCCAGAGCCAGTCAAAAAAACAGGTAAGTGTGCACCAGCACATTCATATACTCTAAATGCAACATGTTCCCTTCAAATAAAACCTTACATTAAACCCTAACTTTTAGAAAAAGATTTTTAGGATGACAGAAATGTTCAGTCTTCAGCCAGGAAACCAATAGATACATGTACAACTAAGTTAAAGCATGGATTCTTAATGACTCATTCATGTGTTATCAGCAAACAGCAGCTTAAAACCAACTGGCTGATGTTCCTTCTGTTGTGCAATAAACATCTTGAATGTTAACCTCTTCTCAGAAAAGAAGCAATATAATACCGACGTGTGATAAAATGCTGAGTTCATGGTAACACCTTTTCAAATGTGCGCAGAGTTTAAGCAACTGTAAACCACCAAACCAGTCAATGTGCATCTGATTCTTCATGATAAACAAAAGTTTATTTTATTGTAGAAATGTCAGATGACCACACTGAAGTTCTTATCATTTTATTATTTTAGAACATGACAACAGCACTTTTCTTTAGAGATAGATGTGTTTGTGACTTTATATCTATATATTTTTATTTTCTTTTTTGTTTCGTGTGTCTGATGTGCTGATACTGACTAAATTCTGTATTCATTTGAATTACACATTTTAGCTTAGTTAGAAATAGGGATTGTTTTCAGAATAAATGTTATTTTTTGCTTAATGTCTTGGACCCCCCTTTATAAGCTATGAACCCCTTCTGTGGTTACCCTTTTTACATAATCATATCTTGCTGGAAATTATGAATGCAACCTGTACACATATTTTTAATGATGTGTAACTAAATTATGAAGTGATCTATCTATCTATCTATCTATCTATCTATCTATCTATCTATCTATCTATCTATCTATCTATCTATCTATCTATCTATCTATCTATCTATCTATCTATCTATCTATCTATCTAATCTTTTGCATTGTTAGTCCAGGCAGTGTTGTAATGTACTTTGTTTTAATAGCTTGGCTGTTTATAACACATGTAATTATCCCTCCTACTGTACTTTCAAAGTACTTTTCAGCTACAAGTTCACACACACACACCATTTGGACAGTGTCATGTGGTCCAGCTGGAAACATTGTCCAACATGAAATTGATCCTGCTACATTTCCAGCATCTCAGCATTCACCAAATACACCACTGATCCAAAGATGCCCCAGGGAACTTGACAAATGACTTTCCACAGTTTTTTTTTTTTTTTTTTTCCTTCTCTTCAGTAGTAATGGATGGTTGTGGTCAAGTTAGAAGTCATATCAGATGGCAAAATAGAGTTCAAAAGATCATCACCCATGTGTTAAGACATTTGGTGTCAAGGATTTGTTCAGGACGGTAACAGTTAGTTCACCTGAGCTGGTAGCATTATTAACATTTCTGTTCAGTCACTGGGGTTTCATTGATTTTAGAGGCAGAACAGGAAGAAAGAAGAAAATGAGACTAAATCAAACTAAAACCTAAAATGAATCAGAACTTATAATTTATTTTTAAGATGGGTGTATAAAATGATTATTAAATGTATGAAAAAGTAAATTGATTTATTTAAAAAGAAGAGCCTATTTTAATATAGGATGAGTATCAGTAAATAGCAGATTAGGTGAAAATATAGAGGATTATTTAGTTTACATTTGACCCTTTTAGAAGGTCAATAAAGTCTGCAGTTGAGTGTCTTTCAGGAAAATGTGTAAAACAATGGTATTCAGTGTAAATTTAATTATTAACTTAATTTTTTACATTTAATTTGTATTATTTATATTTAAGAATTTGAATACTATGTTAAAGGTTTTTAAGAGTACACACCATGTAGCCAGTTTTATCAAGTGAACAGTAAATACAAGTTGCATTTTAGTTGGAAAATGATTGAATTAAAGTCAAATCATCACAGTTAAATACAAATGATAAGTTTAGATGTTGTAGGGAGTTAGTTGATCACATGAAGTGAGTCTTTAACTTAACGAGGATACAGAAAAAGTGAAAGACAAGCCAAGATGATTGACTGACAGCATGACATCATATTGTAACAGCAGAGTGGAGTGGGTGCAGACAGACTAAGGGCACATCATTCTTCTGAGCCTCCAGTGTCACAAAAATAGAGCCAAGCTAATCCTCTGGCTGTGATACCTGCACCCCTATTGCAGCTGAGGCCCGCAGCCTCATTTATTAGTCCACTACATATGGATTCTATATTTAAACTCAGGAGGTCATCTTGCAACATAAGGCTTTTTTTTTCCTTTTCATACTTTTGCAAAGACAAAGCTGAACGTATTCAACTTCACTGTGCACCTGAACTGGTGTTTGGTGACTCCTAACACAATATTAGGAGAAAACAAACGTCAGGTGTCAGAACTAGAGGTGTCACTGGTTATATATAGGTCATTTTTTTTAAGACGACAAGTGTTCCACAACCACATTGCTAAGCACATTTTTATAAGTTTTCCAAACAGTGGAAAGTGACTGTTGTGGGTTTTGACAACAGCTGTTGTTTTACACAGTGTGGGTTAAAATAGTATTAAGAGTTGAGTGTTCTTCACTGGCTTTCCTTGAGGATGATGACATATACAGATACAGATACATATATACAGTAGATACAGATATATGTAGATACAGGTAAAGACATTATTAATCACTGAAGTATTTACCCATGGAAGGTTCTGAACTATTAACTTAGTAAAATCGAGTGTCAGTCTCTTGTAATTAGAACTAAAGGTGGTACAGTGAAATATTGCATGTGCGATTTTTTATTTTTATTTTTTTTGGATGGGCATTTTAGCTGATGTGTAGCTGCAATAAGCCACAGTTTTTAGGTCTTTAAATAATGACAAAAGCTTCAACTTGACTCAGACTCATTGCTCACTTGACAACACTTGAATTTAACGTATGATAGATGATTGGAATAATCATCTATCAATGAACAATCAATCTGTAATGACTCTAAAACTAGCAGCATAGTTGGAGTAGGTTTTCATGTGTTTATATAATAATAAAGACACGAGGTAGTACTGAATTTGTGATGTTAGTAAAAATACCACTACACACTGTGAAAATACTGAAGAGAAATAGCTGTACCTAAAGATGTATTTAATTAAATGTCATCTATAAGTTAAGTAGATTCAGACAAATGTGGTTGATTGTGCAGTGTCATGTTTATTCACACTGTACCAGTGTCAGTATGTGAATATTTTAACCCTTTAAATCCTATGCCTAAAATGCTATGTCTGCTCTTTCTTTTTCCAGAACTTTCAAAATCTAGTATAGTCCTGGACCAGCCATGTAGACCTGATCTCTATCTAGAGTTGGGGGTCTTTCTCACTGGCATTGAGTCAGTGGGTCCCTAGACTTTAAAAATCATGGACGTGCTTGTCCACCATAGTCCCATGGTTTCCACATTATGGCCACCAAACATGGCCGCCATGCCTATGACATGTCTGTCTTTTTTAAATTTATTTTTAAACTGTTTATACACATGTCATACATCAATCACTGAGTTTTGGTAGATTTTGCAAAATGACACTAGCTGAGGTTTTTATTCACCAGAGACAAAAGTTGATAAATTAGCAACACTGGTGACGGAAATTATTTTTTCCTCTCTGGAGGGTCGGTGAATGTGGTGACCTTGGCGGAGGTCTGTACTCTCAGCTTTTCTAGTTATTTATTTATTTATTTATCTGGTCCAGTGTTATAAATATTTAGAGTCCATATATATTGTGACCTCAGCTGACACACATGTGCCCGGATCCACCAGCGCCTTCATTTTTTACGTCTGCAGTAAAATGATGCTTATTTTCTACCATTGAGTCTGTACTGTTACATGGAATAATCAGCTGATTTGACAACCTAAAAGTTAAATCAAAGCCTCAGATCTTAAATTTGATCAAAACAGCAGAAAAAAAAAAATCATTGGCACCAAATCACCTACATCTTTTCAGGACCTGTTCCAATGAGCTCTTTTTAAAAGGAGAAAGAATATTTTAACAGATGCATCACATGTTTTAAATACAGAATATGTTTTTTTGAATTCAGGAAGGAGGTATAAGGTCCCACTCTGCAAAATGAACAGATATAAGCACTCGTTCATCCCACTGTCAATCACACAAATTAATAAGCAAATGGCACAGAATGGACCGGAACATTAGAGACATGATGGAGCCTTGACCACATGTGTTATGTTTATGTGGCTGTTGAATTGTTATTATTGTTATCATGATTGTTTTTATTTTTGTTATGTTTTTAGGCTTTAGTGTATATGTTTTTATTAATGTATTTATTGTGGATATGAATGTAATGAGTGGGAGGGTGAGTAGAATGTCCTGTCTGCAGCAGACCCCTCTGTCTAAAACAAATTTCTCCCTAGGGAAACAAATAAAGATATTTTGACTTATTTATTAATGCATTTGGCAGATGCTTTTATCCAAAGCAACTTACAGGGGAAAGTGAGCAATCAGGCTCTCTAACAAAAAGGGTTAGAAAAAATAAACTTAAGAATTTTAACATGAACTGAGAAAAAAAATACATAGATTTTTTTGGAATAAACAGTGAAAGAGTCGTGGTCATCCAAAGTATATATGTGCAGGGTGTGTCAGTGATGCTTTAAGGTGAGGACGCACACGGAAACAATGACTATTTTAACATGAATATCTGATGTTTATGTCTCTATATTTTTTTTTCCTCATTCAAGCTTAACTTTTGGTGTAGGATGATAATTAACTTGACCTGAGTAATAACTGCAATTGTTTTTTTTTTTTTTTTTTTTTTTTTTTTTTTAACCAAAACTGGACTTAATTTTCACCACAGAATCTTGGTACTGTATGTCTGGAAGGTTCAGTCCACAGACTTGGAGTGTAAATACTGTAACACAAACCACAAAAAACTGATGTGTTCTTTGACTCGTACAAGTGTATGATCAGAAGGAAAGAATATCGATGCTGCAATATAAAAATAAGAAGTTCATCTTAAATAATTTACAGATTTTCCTGATTTTTATTTTTAGTCTCTCAAATAATCCTTACATTTCAGTTCAAACATATTTCATGTTTTGCTTTTTTTCCCTACATGAAGTAAAACTCACTCAGTTTACTTAAAAAAAAAAGCTCAGATATTCAAACCGGACATGAATGTTTTCAGATCTTAGTGCATTTGGAAATACTGTCAAATTCAATAGCTTTCAATTAGCCCCACCCAGTGTTGAGACTGTACAACACTATATAATCAGCTCAACTCTTCAGCTTCTTCCTTTTTTTGTAGATATGCTCCAATATAATAAAAAAAAAAGGTTCATTACTCTACCTTTACCCTGGGTCTAATACTCTATTCTTTTGTTTTCTGTACTTTCCTTTGAGTTTGTTCTGCTTTTAATGCAGCACTGTCTCTTATTTTGAGGGTGTATCTTCTTTCCTCTATCAGTCCCTCCAGGATGTCATGGACTTTTTTGAGATTGTTTCGTCCTAAAATATCTGATGTTCCATGATCTTTCCAAAAAATTACGCTAAATGTTTGCGGTGCTTTTTAGGCTTTAGTTGTGGGAGGAAGTGAAAGTTGTGATTTTCCCTTTTTTAATCAAAATTAAGTCAGATTTCCAATATATAGTTACTGGTAAATTAATACAAAGTCATTGCGATATGGTCCTTTTTATCGAGATGGCAAATAAACGATTACGAGGATTACAAAAATGCAACAAAGTATATATTTTTTTCCAAATGCACCTGTTCGTTCAAAGGTTAAAGTTCATATGACCTCACAACATTACATGACGTTATAAAACATAATATAAATGTCTCAGCCAGTCAAAACTAGTACTGTGTAGTAGAGGCAGTTTCTGATAAAAATAGAACAAATACACTCAGGTATTAAAGGTGTCGTTCCATGGTTATTTCATTAATATTACTGTTTTCTCCATTGTTAATGAATACATTGTGTGTTGGTTCTATTTAAAACAAATATCCAGATTGCTTTGTTTCAGACTGTTTTTGCACGGTAGTTTACCGGTACTTCCTAATACAGAACATGACATGTCTCTGATTGGCTCAGAATACCTCTCTCGTGTATGTGTTTACCTTTACCCAAGTATCATCCAACTAGGTTTTGTCCCATTGCTTGTTCTGAAAACATGCTGGGAAAAAAACAAGGCTTTATTTCCACAGAGTGCACATGAACCAGTTTGATCCGCCATTTTTTTCCAGTTTGTGCAGCAGCTACTGTGGCGCCGTCTTCTCTTGTAGAAGCTAATGCTAATGCTACTTCAGATCCTGACATCAGACGGACCGGCTTTTTCTGGGTCCCTCGTTCCTCCTGTCATTTTCTGTGAATGCGGTATGCAGCCAGTGGAGGTGACAAACCACTTCCAAAGGCAGCATGTGTCGGTAACACGGGGTGACCCATCAGATTCCAGAAGTAGCGTGGAAAAGTGGCTTTCAGCGGAATGACACCTTTAAGAAAACCTTTCAAATATGGCAAATAAAATATTACCTGGATGACAAAAATGCAGCAAAAAAAGTACTTTTCCAAATGCACCTGTTGGTACAAGAGCATCATTTTAGCCGTCAAATGCGAACTGTTGGCCGCGCACATCTTTTCGTACTGTAAGTTAAACAGGAAAAGGTGGAAGGAGCAGCTCAGGACGTCACAAATGATTGATCACATTTTGTGGGAAAGTCACAACATCGCGTTGAATTCACAGGGATTGGCTGAATTTTCAAAAATCGCAACATGATGAAATCCTGGAGGGTCTACTCTAAAGCCATTGTTAGCACTGGTGATTACCTCAAAATTAGACAAAATGATCATCACTTAACCATCATTCTCGATATTCTATCCTTCGTTTACTTTGGATTATTTGATTAAGCTGCCACAGAAAACATGAAATACATTGAATAACATTTTTCTAACCCTATCCTCGTGGTTCAGTTTCAGCATTCACCAAGAAACCAAAGGCTCAGGAGGTGGAGGAGGGCTCTTCTGTGGTCTTTGAAGCAGAGACTGAGAAGCCTGATGCCAAAGTAAAGTGGCAGTGCAACGCAACGGACATTGCCAAAGGCGGTGACAAATATGGGATCACTGCTGACGGAAACAAGCACTTCCTCACAATAAAAGATATTACCAAGGAAGATGCTAATGTATATGCAGTGATTGCAGGGGGGTCAAAGGTTAAGTTTGAGTTGAAGGTCATATCAAAGCCAGGTGGGACAGTTTTAATACTGCTGCTGTGAGTGACACATTTGCTCGCTCACTATGTCAAAGAAACAGTCGAAGCACTCGGGCACTGCTTACGCTTTCTGTATAAACTCACCCTCTGCAACAGAAGATGTTTGGCACAAGTTCACCAAATATGTGGAGTCACCGTGTTTTTATCCTGCACAAATAATACAGTAGTGCACTATACTGTATGCTACAATAACTGAGTGTGTCACTGAGAGACACTTGTGCTGGTGTGACCCGCTGAGGTCGTCTGTTTGCATTTGATAAGGAGGGAACAAATCTCAAAGAAAGGCAGCAGACTAATGGTCTCGCTGCGCTACAAGCACCGAGCCACAGCTGTCTGTGGCTCATATCAAAGCCACCCTTGGACCGTGTCTGTGAGGCGACCTTGGCCCTCAGACCAGCACATTATTTCCTCATGAGTAACCACCACTTGACTGGTGCTCAGGATAGGCATGAGAGGCAGCTGATAACACACGGAAAATTAGCCAGACTGCAATACAGAGATGATAACGCAGAAGAACTGTTTGGGGGATAAATACTTTATAAAATAACTGTTTTTTTAAATCAACATAATCAAGATATTTGATCACTTTACACACAGCAGAGTCAAATGGAGAGTGTTTTTCATTCTAACTGTACCATGCCTGTTTTGTTTAATTCACTGTAAAGGTCCTGCTAAAACCCCTGCAGAACCGGTACCAGCACCAGAACCAGCACCTGAGACCCCTGCAGCTGAGCCCCCAAAAGCTGAGCCAACTGAGGCTCCGGCAGCTGAGGGTGAGTCAGTCACACCCACTGAAGGACCCTCTTACTCAGACATAAGTCATAATTTGCAAACCTAGATATTTATTGTTTCAGTTTTTAATAATGAGATGTTTTTGCCTTAAGGATAAAGTTATTTTTCAAAAGATCTTAACGTGAAATTATGACAAATTCACAAAATACACAGTTAAAGTATTTACTTCCTTCCAGTCTGTCAGGTTGGTGTTTGCTTTTCTTGTCTTAGTGTGTCGTCTTTCAGATATTACAAAGAAAATATGGAAGCTAAAATGGGATGAATCAAATGTGATTTACAAAAACATTCTTTAAAGCCTCCTCACTGTGTAAGTTTATTCTTGTCAGTTCATATTCAACCTCTGTAATAAACACATCAAAGTTAACTTTTAGATAGTCTAAGTGTTTGTGGTGTTAATCCCTGCTTTTTCTCTGCAAACGACTGTTAAGACTATAGTGTTATAAACTGGAATAACTCTGGATCACCACCTTCCCCAAGTATCTTAAAAATTTTACGTCAACATTCATTTTAATAGACTCTAACCTGCTATTTAACACCTGGGTTTCCAGATGGGCAGCCTCCAGACACAAGGCAGGACCTGACCGGCCTTTTCACAGAGAAACCACAGTCTGGAGAAGTCACTGTAGGTGAGCAACTGAAAGTTCAACAATCATCTGAAATATGGTCCTTTAAATGTATTTAACCCTTTAACTCCTGAGACTTTAACAGTTACGGTCAAAAATTAATAAAATAAGTAATAAAATGGACAATAACAGCCAAAAATGTCTAACAAACCAACAAAAGAATAAGTAACATGAACAAAATAACACACAAATGGCACAAAAGTGAAGAAAAACAATAAAATGCAATATTAAATTTAGAAATATAAAACAAAATAAGGAGCAAAATTAACAAAAACTAATAAATATTGACAAAATTTTTTTTATTTAGTTAACGTAAACTAAAATGAAGTATAAATAAATAAATAAATAATATTGTAATTTGGTTTCTGTAGTTTTAGGGAGGGGGGCGGTTTGTTTTGTTTTTTAAATTAGTTACTTTTGGACACCTGTTTATTTCCATATATCAGATCTATGAACAAAACTCCGTAAAATCACATTTTAAAAAAAAAACTTTTTTTTTTTTTTTTCTGAATATTGAAACTAAACCATCCTTTCAGAACATATCATCGCTGGCGCATCAGAGGTTAAAGGGTTAATAGAAAGAAAATATTTGATGCATTGCATTTTCTGTCCATTTTAATGGCTACTGACGAAGCTACAAACTGTGTTAAAGGTGCAAACATCACATTTGTGGCTAAAGTGAATGCAGAATCATTGTTGAAGAAACCCACCATCAAATGGTTCAAAGGGAAGTGGATGGATCTGGCCAGTAAGTCAGGAAAACACCTCCAGCTGAAGGAGACGTACGACCGCAGCACCAAGGTACAACAATGATACAGACACTAAGAGGACGCCTGTTTATCTTAAATTACCTATAGTATGTTATCACACTTACCTGTTAGTTGGTAGAGTGTGTTATATTTTACTTTGAAATGACAGTTGTCACTCATTTACTGTGCTGTAACCATCGTTGTTTTCTTCAATTTCTTGTTCATTTTAATTCCTGGTAGAACTAAAGGTACATTTGTTTGGACAAATATAATGATAACAGCAAAAAAAAAAAAAATAGCTCAAAGTAGTTTAATTTCAGAGTAGATATCTATCCAGTTTTCATGTTTTCTAGATAATAACCAGAATCACTTCAGTTCATACATCAATAGCTATGTGATTAGACTGATAAAAACTACACTTTTAGACATTCCATATTTTCTTTTCTGTCTGTTTTAGTCAGTGGTGTAGTGGTCACTGGAGCAGTGGGTATACTCTCAATTAGGGTTTTTTTTTTAATTTTTAAAAAAGTAGTCCAGACAAACACAGTTTTAAAAACAGTGACATATAAGATCACTTAATTAGCCAAAACTCCATCAGTAGTATTTTCCAACTATTATAAAATTCTGAAAATGTCAGATGAAAATACAATTTAGAAATAAATACGAAAAGAGATAAAGAGCATGTTAATGGAAAACAACAGAAATAAATGTAGGAATAAAAATGAAGGAAGCAAAAATATAAATGAGGAAAAAATAAGTCAATAAATGGTACAGAAATACATGTATCATGCTATTTTTTGTGTTGTTTTGTATTTTTCATTATGGCAGGGTCAGTGCTCTATATTCTTCAGGGGGATTTTGGAGTGGGTGAATGAAAAATAAGTAGTTAAACTCCATATACCCTGGACACCACCACTAGTTTTAGTATCATTATACACACAGAATTTAGTATTTGATTGCATAGCCATTGTTAATTTTTCCATGACTATATATTGCTGAAAAAATTTGCTTATCTTATAATAATAATAATAATAATAATGATTGGATTTATATAGCGTTTTTTTGGCCACCCAAAGCGCTTCACATTAGTGACCCATTATTCATTCACTCTCACGTGCACGCTCTTATCTTACTTTGATGGATTTAATTTGCACATATTTGAAGTGATGAAATGACAAAAGTAAAGAAGTGCATGTAAATATAATTACTGCACATGGGAAACCTCATTGACTAAACACTATTGAACATGTATTCATTAAATATTAGTCAAAAACATGGTGCTTATGTTGAATGTAGGGTTCGTTCCTAAAGCTGAAGCAGGTTCATTTTCTCTTGTTTATCAGTAATTTCTACTTTCTATGTTTTTTCTTATCAGGTTTACACGTTTGAGATGCAAATCATTGCAGCTAAGGCTAACTTTGCCGGTGCTTATAGATGTGAAGTTTCATCCAGGGACAAATTTGACAGCTGCAACTTTGACCTGGCTGTTCACGGTGTGCAGTTTTAATCCTCTAATACATATTGTCTTTGTTAATGTGATGTTTTGGTCTGTGCACTAATTAATGTTGGTCTGAAACCACCAGAGGCTGGTGCTGCTGCAGGTTTCGACATAAGATCAGCTTTTAGGCGCACGTAAGTTTATATTTTTTGTTGGATTTGGATTTACTTGGATTTACATTCACCAACATTTAATGGCTTCTACTCTGGACCACCTTATACATTTCCTGCAAATTTAATGGAAATTGATCCAGTATTTTTTTGTGTAAAGTTGCTGTAAATCAGACAAACAGATGCACACACACAAAAAAAACCCACTACCTAATCCTTTCCTTTTTCTTTTTTTTTCTAAACCAAAAAAGTACTTCTGAAAACAAGTTTAAAAAATAATAATACTAGATATTTTTTGCTTGAATTAAGAAAAACATGCTGCCAATGGAAATACGTGAAAACTATCCCGGTAATATTTATTGAAATAAGATCCAAGATCCATTGAGTTTGTACTGTTATAGTCAGCTGGTTTGACAACATAAGAGTTAAATCAAAACCTCAGATCTTAAATTTGATCAAAACAGCAGAAAAAAAAATCATTGGCACCAAATCAACTACATCTCTTCATGACCTGTTCCAATGAACTTTTTTAAACAGGGAAAGAATATGTTAACAGATGTATGACATGCATTAAATAGAAAATATATTTTATTGAATTCGGGAAGGAGGTATATGGTCCCACTCTGCTGAATGAACAGATATAAGCACTCATTCATCCCACTGTCAATCACATTAATTAATAAGGAAAATGGATCAGAACATTAGAGACATGGTGGAGCCTTGACCTCATGTGTTATGTTTATGTGGCTGTTGAATTGTTATTGTTATCATGATTGTTTTTATTTTTATTATATTTTTTATTTTGTTTTTAGGCTTTTATTAAGTGTATATATTTTTATTTATGTATTTTAATTAATGTGGATATGAATGTAATGAGAGGGAGGGTGAGTGGAATGTCCTGTCTGCAGCAGACCCCTCTGTTCAAAACTAATTTCTCCCTAGGGAAACAAATAAAGATACTTTGACTGCCCCAAAATAACCTCTCATAGCTCACTGAAATGTATGTGTATAGCTCATTTTAAATGTGATAAGATATTTTGACCCCCCCAAAAATAAAATAAAATAAAATAAAATAAAATAAAATAAAATAAAATAAAATAAAATAAAATAAAATAAAATAAAATAAAATAAAATAAAATAAATTAAAAAAATAAAAATAAAAATGAAATGAAATGAAAAGAAAAACGAAACAAAAAGCAAAGCAAAGAAAAGAAAAGAAAAGAAAAGGAAGAAACTTAAATCCTCTCCCTTTTCTGGAACCATTTACATTTGTTTGTCTGATGCAGCTACATCTTTTGAAACACAAAACAGATTTTTCTGCAAATGTTTCATGATCATTTTAAGCGTGTGTGAAAACTTTTTCCACCACAGTATAGTTTAACAAATTTTTTTTTAAAGCAGGAGATAAATGAGGGGGGGGGGGTTCTAAACGGTTTTTAATGAAGTATATATGAGTGGTATAATGTATTATGTGTCAGAAATAACTGTCCAAATGCTAACCTATCAGGAACGACGGCAAGAAGACCAGTGGAGCATCAGCGAGGTAGTAAAGGGGTTTGTCGCAGCAGCACTGGCTCTTATCAAATGGATGATTCTGACTGAAAGAGGAGAGGAATCAGACTCATCCCTGATTCTGGTCCACCTTTAAATCAGACACAATCAACTTCCTGTCTGCTGTATTTGACAGTGACCGCAGAAGAAAGACCACCCGAGAGCTGAATATCAAAGAAGGGAAAAAGTGTGATAGTATCTGCCATTGTTGATATGTGCTTTTGGTTTGATTGAATTATTAATTATTAATTAGTCCTCAGCTTTCTGTGATCTACTTCTGGGTCTCAATCAAAACAGCAGAGCCAGCTGCACAAACAGCCGCCCTGCAGAGTGAGCTTTGACTGTGGTTTGACGGCGCTGAAAGTACAGGATGTGCTAAGACACATGGGCTTTTCAGTAGCTGGGTTCTTCCACAGCGTTCGTACACACAGGAAGTGCAGCCCCAGTGTGTTGTAATGTCACCACATAAACCAGACTTACCTTTTAATCCTGCTGCTGGATCAGGAGGACACACACGTAGATCTATGTGTTTATCTTTTCTTCTCTCCACATCAGGTGTTTCATTTAACCTTGGGTGTTTTCTATTTTGTTCTTGTTTGGATGACTTCTGCACCTGCTCACAGTTTAAAAGAATAGTCCAACATCATGGTGAAGACGAAAGGATGGGAATTAAAAACTGATTGTACACTTTTATGTCTGCGTTTTAAGTACAGTAAGAGGCTGGAGGAGGAAGTTGTCAGCAAAGTATGAGGACTTATCTTTAGAGTATAAATAAATCCTGTGAATATAGTGTTTAATCGTGTTAGAAAATAAAAACTAAAGAACCTATACCACAAATTTCAGTTAATAAAATAAATCAGTGCTTCTTCAGCCTTTTTAAGTTTTATTTTACTCATAATTTTGTTCATGGAACTGATGTACAGGTGTCGAAAAGCAACTGATTTAGAAAAAGAAAAAAAGAGAACCAATCGCCAAAATGATCACAAAAACAAAAAAAGCTGAGTAAGACATCACCCACATCCAATACAGTTCTATTTAAAGAAAAAACAAAGAAAAAAAAACAAAACAGGAGTAGACGTTGGTCATAAATGTGTCGACTGTATGGAGTGTTTTATGCTAAACATGACACCAATGGTCGCAAATGATGTTCAAAGAAAGACAGTGAAGTGGGAAGTTTTATAATTATAAATGAATAAATCATTATGTATTGAACTTATTCATTTAACTGTGGCAGCAGACGTCTCCAACAGAACAATGTCTGTGAATGTACTGTTTTTATATTGTCTGTTTTTAGATTGTCTCTGACATTTCTCTTCCTTTTGTAAACTTTAATCTTTTAATATTTGTATGTGTTTGTATCAGGATGTGTTTTCTGTCCTTATTAGAGGAAGAGAAATGGCAGTAGTACAGAAGTACAGTGGAGTACTTATACAGTAGTACAGTGCTGTACTTATGCAGTATTACAGTGGAGTACTTGTACAGTAGAACAGTGCAGTACATGTACAGTACTACAGTGCAGTACTTGTACAGTACTACAGCACAGTATTTGTGCAGTAGTACAGTGCAGTATGTCTACAGTACTACAGTGCAGTACTTGTTGCAGTAATATAGTGCAGTATGTCTATAGTACTACAGTGCAGTACTTGTTGCAGTAATATAGTGCAGTATGTCTATAGTACTACAGTGCAGTACTTGTTGCAGTAATATAGTGCAGTATGTCTATAGTACTACAGTGCAGTACTTGTTGCAGTAATATAGTGCAGTATGTCTACAGTACTACAGTGCAGTACTTGTGTTGTTTAATGTTTTGTTACTGGTGCTGATGTTTCTACAGTAGCACAGATGGAAATGAAGACTCAGGAGAACTGGACTTCAGTACCTTATTGAAAAAGAGGTATGTGATTATTAGAAATAAACAAATTTTTACAAAAATAAAGGAAAAATGTTGACGTGTCACTCATGTTAAAACGTATTTTTTCTTCAATCTCTTGTTGGATCATCTTCCCTCAGAGAGTAAGCGTCATTGGAATGTGAAACTGAACTAACAGTTATGTTCACTGTTCACACTATTAACCCATTCATTATTTTGTCTATCAAATATAATCCAATGAAAGATGAATTGAAATTGTCAATCAAAGCCAAAATGTATAAAGAGCACATACATAGACTTCTACCAAAAAAGGACTTAACCCATTAAGACCCAAACATCCATCATCTACCTAAATCATTTGCTTATATAAACAGTTGATCAACTAATTCCATGTAAATCATTGGTGTAAAATGTAGTTTATCATATCAGAGGCTCTGTAGTGCACGTTTACTTCTACAATATTGATTCAGCAGTAAAACCCACAGCGTTGGATCAACCACAGTGGAAAAATACACTGGGTTTATATTTAATGAATGATGATCAATGATTTTACTGGAAAAGAACATTTTTCTTCAGTTTTCTCTATTTTTGATATAATAATCCTCAATTTTACTCTAAACTTTTACATGATTAGTAAATTAAATGTCAGACACCCACCTTCGCCAAAAAATAAAATAAATAAAATACAGAAGATATTAGATTAATTTATGATAAATCACTTAAGAATGGTCAAATATAGAGAAATAATTTGGGAATGGCCACAAGTGTCTCACTGGGTTCTTATGGGTTAATTCAATACATTGTTTTTCATCGTACACTGATCATTTTAATAGTCAACGACAAAACAATGAATTGATTGTTGCAGTTCTATAATGTGCAGTGACATGAGGTTCATCTTAAATTAGCTGCTTTGAATATAAATTCATCACATGTATAAGTCAGGGTGACTGATGTTTCCAGAATAAGGATTTAAAACAGAATTTCTGCTGCATAAAACAATTCCTCACAAGAAAAATGATAAAATAAGATGCTAAATAGACAAAAGTCTCCAAACCCTGTAATAAAGGACACACTCAAGTAAAAAAAAACTCTCCGTTTTTCTTTTACATCTGGTCACCCTGTCTTATTTATGATGTTTTTCCTAATAAAATTCACCTCATATATGAGTCTTACAGCCCATAATCATATGCCTGCTGCCGTCTGCCTGCCCTAAACACTAAACACATTTATCACACTTGATGTTTTTACCATTCTCATAACTGTCTTCTTCATTGACAACATCTCATCTATCATTGATCAATCACTTCTCTGTATCACACTCCATTTGACTCACTATTATCCACAAAATGACATTTACAAATGCCCTTTTTTGTACTTTAACCTAAAAAATAATATTCCATTAATTTGTAAATCATCTTTCTTTTCTAATATGCTGACTATGTTGCTTTTGTCATGCTGTGTTTTAACGTGTCTGGTTTGTTTTGACATATTTGCTTCTTGGGTTCAACCTGTGAATGAGCAGCAGTTTCTTAAAATCCTCAAATCGGTAAGAAACTGCTGACATGTGACGTCAGTGTCACAGAAAAACGTCTTGTTTTGCATGAAATATGAAATGAAATCCTGTGATTTTTCTGTCACTTTTTCACATGTAATTTTTCAGATAAAAAAAAAAACAATCCTATCTGACTTGCATGAAATTGTATCTGTTGTCCATGGCAACAGTGAAGTAACGAGATGATGATCAAAGGTAGAAAAGTTAATGAGAGCATCTAGTGGACAGGTGTGGTATAACATCTGTTAGAGGAGAGGAGAGGAGAGGAGAGGAGAGGAGAGGAGAGGAGAGGAGAGGAGAGGAGAGGAGAGGAGAGGAGAGGAGAGGAGAGGAGAGGAGAGGAGAGGAGAGGAGAGGAGAGGAGAGGAGAGGAGAGGAGAGGAGAGGAGAGGAGAGGAGAGGAGAGGAGAGGAGAGGAGAGGAGTGGAGTGGAGTTTGGGTAGTGAATAAATACAATAAAAGAAATAAAATTAAATTCAATAAAATAAATAATTTATTTTAAAAAATGGGGGGGAAAGCATACATATTTAAAATATAGATATATAAACACAAAAGAAATTAGAAAAAAATACAAAAAACACGTGAAATCATAAACTTAAATGTATTATTATTAACAACAACAACAACAACAACAACAACAATAATAATAATAATAAAACATTGAAAAAAACACATCTTGAAATCTTTGAATAATACATGTTTTGCCTTGTACATGTTTCCCCCATGCTTTATGGGGCTTTCCAGAAAAAAAAAACAAGTTAATGCTTTTATAGGAGACATGATTAAATTGCTCAAATTTGCATACTTCATACATATTTCACCTACATTTATATTTAAATATTGTGGGGAGCTGAAATGTGTGTGTGTGTGTGTGTGTGTGTGGGTGTGTGTGCTTGTATTCCTATCTTTATGGTGACATTGATATGTTTACACAAAATTCACATCCCCTCAAGGGTTAAATATAAATAAAGGTCCCCACTAGTAAAATAGTAATAATGTGGCCCGATAAATACATTCATTTGTTTTTCAGAAAACAGGTGCAAAGTGAAAAATTACATTTTTTAAAGGTTTGAAGATGCATTTACTTTAAAAAAATGTTTTTTAATGCATTTTTAAAAATTATTTATTGTATGTATTTTCATTTCATTTAGTAATGTTTTTCTCTTTTATTTTTTTAAATTATCATTGTTAATTTATTCATTGATTTTTATTCATTCAATTTAATTTCGTTTTCAAAATTATATCCATATTTTTTTGTTTATTTTATTTTGGGTTTTTTTTAACAAAGATGTGTTTACACGCACCACCCAATGGCTATTTGATTGCAAACTTACCGTCCTCATTAGACATGTAAACGAGCATGTGTGTGTGTGTCAGAGCCGTCCAGGTGACTTCAGAGCCTGATGTAGATGTGTGGAATATTCTGAGCCACGCTCCAGCCTCCGAGTATGAGAAGATCGCCTTCCAGCACGGCATCACAGACCTCAGAGGGATGCTCAAGAGGCTGAAGAAGATGAAGAAAGAGGAGAAGAAGAGTGAAGGTGAGGATGGACTTCACCGCCATGTCTGATCTCATCTGACCGCTCTATAGGAAATATTTAACCCACTGACTTCCTGCTCTGAAACAGCTTTTCTTAAGAAGTTGGATCCTGCCTACCAAGTGACAAAAGGACAGAAAATTAAATTAGGTGTCCAAGTCGCTGATGAAGATGTTGAAGTGAAGTGGCTGAAGAACGGACAAGAAATTCAACCGACTGGAAGGTCAGAACATGGAAGTGATTCACCATCAACCTTTTACCACAGTCGTTACTGACTCTTACACTTAACATATTTTATCTGTCTTTTCTGTCGCATAAATCATCTCCCTTTCTTGACCTCCCATTAGCAAGTAAGTATCTTCAAATTAAATATATGAAATACACACATAAAAAGTCACACATGCAATAGTTTTGATGACAGGAGACATTCACTGGACATCCTTTTTTTCCCCTCCACATAATAATAATAATATTTCAATTTAGTTTATTTGCCAGACAGTGGTGTACAGTGGTGTACAGTAGTGTACAGTAGTGTACAGTGGTGTACAGTAGTGTACAGTAGTGTACAGTAGCGTACAGTAGCGTACAGTAGCGTACAGTGGTGTACAGTGGTGTACAGTAGTGTACAGTAGTGTACAGTAGTGTACAGTAGTGTACAGTGGTGTACAGTGGTGTACAGTAGTGTACAGTAGTGTACAGTGGTGTACAGTGGTCTACAGTAGTGTACAGTAGTGTACAGTGGTGTACAGCGGTGTACAGCAGTGTACAGTAGTGTACAGTGGTGTACAGTGGTGTACAGTAGTGTACAGTGGTGTACAGTGGTGTACAGTGGTGTACAGTAGTGTACAGTGGTGTACAGTGGTGTACAGTGGTGTACAGTAGTGTACAGTAGTGTACAGTGGTGTACAGTGGTGTACAGTAGTGTACAGTGGTGTACAGTAGTGTACAGTAGTGTACAGTGGTGTACAGTGGTGTACAGTAGTGTACAGTAGTGTACAGTGGTGTACAGTAGTGTACAGTGGTGTACAGTGGTGTACAGTAGTGTACAGTAGTGTACAGTGGTGTACAGTAGTGTACAGTAGTGTACAGTGGTGTACAGTGGTGTACAGTAGTGTACAGTAGTGTACAGTGGTGTACAGTGGTGTACAGTAGTGTACAGTAGTGTACAGTGGTGTACAGTAGTGTACAGTGGTGTACAGTAGTGTACAGTGGTGTACAGTGGTGTACAGTAGTGTACAGTAGTGTACAGTAGTGTGCAGTGGTGTACAGTAGTGTACAGTAGTGTACAGTAGTGTACAGTAGTGTGCAGTGGTGTACAGTAGTGTACAGTAGTGTACAGTGGTGTACAGTAGTGTACAGTGGTGTACAGTGGTGTACAGTAGTGTACAGTAGTGTACAGTGGTGTACAGTGGTGTACAGTAGTGTACAGTAGTGTACAGTAGTGTGCAGTGGTGTACAGTAGTGTACAGTAGTGTACAGTAGTGTACAGTAGTGTGCAGTGGTGTACAGTAGTGTGCAGTGGTGTACAGTAGTGTACAGTAGTGTACAGTAGTGTACAGTAGTGTGCAGTGGTGTACAGTAGTGTACAGTAGTGTACAGTAGTGTACAGTAGTGTGCAGTGGTGTACAGTAGTGTACAGTAGTGTACAGTAGTGTACAGTGGTGTACAGTGGTGTACAGTGGTGTACAGTAGTGTACAGTAGTGTGCAGTGGTGTACAGTAGTACACCACTTTACCCTGATCTGAGTAAAATACAAATGTACGGGCTATAGTGTTTGCCTGTCCATATAACTTACAGCACTGTATATGTCATCATCATTCATATCATCTGTAATACAATGACCTAGGTATTTTATTTTTGTGCAAACCTCAACAGAACTATTAGACAGTCTGAACACAGGAAATTTTCAGGTTTTTGTCCTGAATCAATTATTCATTCGCTCTCACATTCTCACTCTGGTGGTGGTAAACTACATATGTAACCACAGGTTGATGGAAGCAGAACCTCTGACCTTTCATATGGCGGCAAGGAGGGTGAAGTGTCTTGCTGAAGGACACAACAATGCATAATGAGGACGGAGTGGGATTTGAACCATCAACCCTTCAGTTATTGTAGGATCTGCACTACCTAATCATTATGTGGTTCAAAAGATGTGACAGTGATCGCTTCCTGTAATCAAAACTATGGCATATGTGACTTTTTTTGTCCAGGCAGTTTAAATGTGCTTAAAGTTTTCTAGGGTTTTGTCACAGATGGTTAAAATGATCCATTGTTTTGTCGAGGTACATCTTTGAGAGCATTGGAAACATGCGTTACCTCACCATCAACCACTGCTCACTGGCAGACGACGCTACGTACACGTGTGTGGTGGGAGACGAGAAGTGTACCACTGAGCTCTTTGTCAAAGGTGCGTCCAGAAGAAACCCTCATCAGATGAACAACTGTCGTGTGTTTCCTCATTTATTCAATTATTTATTTATTTTCCCAGAGCCTCCCGTCACCATTGTAAAGAACCTGGAGGATCAGATGGTCATGAAGGGTGAGAGGGTGGAGTTAGAGTGTGAAGTGTCAGAGGAAGGAGCCAATGTGAAATGGTGAGAAGAGGATTTTTATCTGAAATAATACATTTAAATAATCTTTAAGTACAAATGAAATCCATCAAACATATAAAGTCCCTGATCTTATTTGAACACATGTACAGATGCAGGTTTCATTATTCTTACACAAACACCCAGTGCTACTTTTGTGTCAGTTTCCAAATAAATATTATACTTATTATATTATTATGATTATTTATTATCAGAATTATTATTACTAGTAGTAGTAGTATTGTCCGTATTACTTTTTTCTGTGTAAATCCTGTTTTTCTCTGTATTATATGTAGTTGTTCCGTAAAACATAACATTCAAATGTTATTATTTTACAACAAAAGTGACTTTTTTAGCAACTATATCAAACACTTTTTTTTTTTATTATTATTCAATCACAACTTGATTCAGCATATTACATGTAACTGATGTGTTCATAATGCACAACAAAAACAAGATCCTGAGACCCAGGGAAGTACAAGTTTTGGCCTTTTTTAAACCCAGAGACACAGAAAACCCATAGTTGGGAATAAAACTAAGACTGTACTTCTTATTTTATTATCACAACAAGCCCCGCTCTCTCACAAACATTTAACCTCATTTTTTCTATCTCTTATCATTGGAAAAACTCATTTTTTGTGACCCTGACCTTTGACCTACATTTACCAAAATTTAATGGGATCTATTCTGGACTTTTGTGTAAAGTTGCTGAAAAACAGACAAAAAAAGAACCAAGGACAATATCCCTCTTCCCTTTGGGGTAAATATTCCATCCATCCATCCATCCATCCATCCATCCATCCATCCATCCATCCATCCATCCATCCATCCATCCATCCATCCATCCATCCATCCATCCATCCATCCATCCATCCACCCACCCATCCACCCATCCATCCACCCATCCAAGAAAACATTATAATATTAAAACTCTTTATTTCCTGTCCCTAAATGCTGCTTTTACACCTTTCTATCTATTACTATTTCATCATGTGCACAAACCCAGTGTGGGTCTATTCCAGTTTTATCTTAATTCATCTCATCTTCCACCAGACAAAGCACTTGATGAAGCGATAAATAAACTGAACCAAGAATCCAACACAGTTTGCGAAGACTTTGCACTTTCCTCTGTATAAGTTTGATGAATATAAAAGGTGGTGAAGCAGAGGAACAGGCAGTAGAAGGTGTTTGATTTTCTACTGGAAGCCCACACACATCCTCGACCTTTGAGTTGTGTTTTTGTGACAGGCTGAAGTACAGCTCTAAGTTGTTAATCATCACCTCAAAGAAAAGGTCACATCAGCCTTTTAGTCCATCCCATGTGACCTTTATCTGAAGGAGAAAGTTTCCTTTTGTAAGAGTCTAAAATTATTTTACTGGAGCTGAGGCCAAAGATCAATATGTGAAACTGAAGTTAAGTAAGTTATATGAAGTTAACATATTAAAGAATACCATGTGACTGAGGCCAAATATGAAAAGGAATGTAGGATAAGCAGTGGTGGAGGTATTCAGTATATTTATTTTACCTTTATTTAACCAGGGAGGGATTCCCACTGAGATCAGAAATCTCTTTTCCAAGGTAAAACTAGCCATGGTAGCAGCCATAAAAGTTTAAACACATACATGATACACAATAAGTATTCACCCATAATTGCATCAAGAAAAACAATGACATTCCTCCCTCACTGTATACTCCATAATACTAATAAAATCACTGATGAAAATGTTATGTACTTATTATTGTTATTATTGTGCAGTAATAATCCCTATCAGTGCATCACTATTATACTGTGTATAATGCTTTTAGACTCATATTACTATTTATGTTACATGTTAACTGGTGTATATATTATAAAGACATAGAAGTCATTTGAATAATTTGTTTACACTGTTGGGTAGTTCAGTCATTTAGTGTTTCCCTAAACTTACCACTTTCATTTGGGGGGGGTGGGCAGTGCTACTACCAATTTAGCTGTGTTGTTCATTTCACAAATATACCATGACTACAAATTGTACTTCATTTTAAAGGTGACTAATCCAATTTTCTGGTGACATATAATACACCAGAAGAAATTTAATTAAAACTGCAAGTTTGTTCAAATACGAAGACAGTGAAAACCATGACTCACAATTATTGAAATTTGAATCCAAGATGGCGGACTTCCTGTTGGTTTATGGGCGTGGCCATCATAAGGTGTTTTTTTTTTTTGTTCATCATCATATGGTGAACATGTGTACTTATTTTCATAGCTCTAACTTCACTTGGATGTGATCAGGCCTAATACAATACATTTGACTATTCAAGGGGGCGCTGTAGACACACTTCTTTACCGACTTTTACAAAACCAAAAACTGAAGTGTGTGCAAAATTTGGTGAGTTTTCGTGCATGTTCAGGGGGTCAAAGGGTGCATCACTTGCGATCACAACAGACTCAATAGACCTTGTGCCTAATGACCAAGATAAGGTTTCAAAACTATTTTTTGTTTATATAAGTTCATGCAAAAACTTAATGAATGCAAAATTAGATGTTCCTATCTATTTCTATATCAACGTATAGTGTCTTGAATAAATACACTGCCATTTCAGACAGACAACTTTATTTGTTTTAGTTTAAGCATGTACAATGTTTCCCATAAAGTTAGAATTCCTCTTTTTATTTCTAGTTATACACATCAGACCAGATATAATCAATACAAACATACATTACATACTATATACTATATTCCAAGTGTACACACATCACATTATCGCAATCATTTCATGGGAAGAGATAAAAATATTTGACAGTGTTATCAGTCATCAGTAAAATGTAATGTCTGCTAGACATCCATGCTAGATTCCATCTTATTATTATCAGAAGTAGATAAATATTCAGTGTAAGATTAAAAATATTCAGTTAAAAAAATGCTTCATATTAAAAAATACAACAAATAATACAATACAATACAAATACAATCCATGACTTAGTTATGGATCATGACTCAACATTAGGTGTGTTGGTTTAATAAAGTTCTAATGTCCACGTGCATCCATTTCAGTCTCTGTATTTAGACCCAATCTGAGTATGTGAAGTATGTGCAACAACAAAAATGAAAGCTTCAGGGGCGGGCGGGGGGGGGGGGGGGGGTCTTGTATAAACCAATGTGGTTCTATTTAGTATGACCTCATTTTGTACTTACCATGTGTTTAACTCTTTTGTTCAGACAATATGTGGTTTATTGCATTAATTTACTGATGTTTTATTCCTCGCCAGGTTTCATTCAACACATCTTGGTGTGTTTGTAACAGTCTGTGCTGCCTCTATTCATAGGGTCAGAGGTCACACTCGATACTCACTTTGACCATTAGAACCTATTCAGTTCAGTTTTTTATGTCTTTCAAGGCTGTGCACATATTTACTGTATTTTCTACAGTATATATGAATAGAAGAGAACTACATAAGTATGTTCATTTCTACCTTTCAATAACCATAAATGTGAAGAAAACTATGACGTCTGTACAGGAAGGTACCCAAGGTTCCCATGCATCCTGGAAAACCTGGAAAATGACTGACCAATTTTCAGTCATAGAAAACATATGTAAAATGCAGAGGTGGTAAAAGTACTCACATTCTGTACTTAAGTAGATACTCTGCTAAAAGTAGAAGTACTGATTCAACTACTTTACTTAAGTAAAAGTAAAAAAGTACAACTGTATTGAATTACAATAAAGAAAAAGGAAAACTGCATTATTTTTTTTTTTGTTATGAACACAATAATACTTATTTAACCAGGAAAAATCAGAAAAGTCCCAACAGTATCTAAAAATAAACCCTTTAAAACTGAGTTGGTCACAGTACTCAGTTTTGTGCATATGGGCAGGGCATTTTGGAAAAATTAGGGAAGGGGGTTAAAATTGAGATGACAAAAAAAGCCATCATGAGATTAAAAAAAAAAAAAAAAGATAATAATAAGAGATGAAAAATGCATATTTTTAAGAGAAAAAGTAAAAATTGTGAGATAAAATGTTAAAATTGGGAAATCAAAAGTAAAAATTATAAGATAAAAGTCAAAATTGTGGGATAAAAAGTCAAAATTATGTCACATAGTTCTAATATATAAAGTCCCAGTTTCTCACATCCCATTTATTTTTCACACTGTCATTTCATTTCTGTTTGAAAAAGTAACGAGTCTGTTATGGTAATGTAAAGAGTATAAAGTACAGATATTTATGAACAAATGTAGGGAATAAAAGTAAAAAAGGTTGCCAGAAAATAAATACTCAAGTAATATATCTAAATCTAAAACAAAATCTATTTAAGTACAGTAACTACAGTACTTTTACTTACTTTCCACCTCTGGTAAAATGAGAAAACAGCTCTGAAAATGCTTAAATTATCCTGAAAAATTAAAATTATCATGGAAAACTATCCCCCCTGCCTTACCTGAATTGGGATGAAACAAAGGAAATAGTTTTTCAGTTTATTGGAGAATATTTTTAGAGAAAGTACAGTAAGAAAGTATATTGAATATTGTAACTGCAGTTTGTCAGGCTAATGAAGTGCTGCGTTGTAATCTGTGGCTGTGTTTATTCAATGATACATTTGTCATCATTATTTTTCATAGATACATTTCAACCATGGACTGCACTTCAAATGTCTGAGTAATAAATCTGGGTAAATGCAAGTTACAACTGTAGAAAAGAATGAGGGGGGCAGGGGAATGGATTAGTGCATGACGGGAGAGGATAACTTGTTTCTGTAGCAGCTGAAAATGTCCTGGTAAAAAAAATTTCAGGGAAAGAGTGGGAACCCTAGTATCTCTAAAGAGAGTAAAGTTGTTTTTCCAGGAGTTTTCATCGTTAATTTTCCAGCTGTTACACATATAGGGTATCAGTACAACTGGGGACATGTTTAAATCCTTCAGTTTACTGTAAAATAAATCATAGATACATAGTTTAACCCTTTAACAATTTATAATCATGTCACTGGTGGAAAGTAACTCAGTAAAAGTACTATATTACTATACTTAAGTAGATTTTTTTAAGTATCTGGACTTTACTTTAGCATTTATTTTTCTGACAACTTTTAACTTTTACTCCTGACATTTTTACATAAATATCTGAACGTTATATTCTTTACCAGAGGTGTTCAAAGTACTCATTCTGTACTTAGGTAGAAGTGCAGTTAAAATATTCTGGTAAAAGTAGAAGTACTAATTCAACTCTTTTACTTAAGTAAAAGTCAAAAAGTAAAACTTCTGAATTGTAGTAAAGTAAAAAGGAAAAGTGCATTTTTTTTTTTATATGGATGAAATGATTCATTACATCATTATGAAGCTTCTGAAGAGCTGATCAATAATTGAACTAGGTGTGATAGAAGAGGGAAAAATCTAAAACATGTAGAACACTGGGCCACGAGGACTGGGTTTGAGAAGCACTGGATTAAGGGGATGAAAAGCTATGGTCTGTAAAGAAACTAAAGCTATCAGACAATTAACATGACTTTTAAGGGCAACAATTACCTCTGAGGTTTGCATTAAATGGATATAAAATACCATGCAATTAATTTTCCTATGGGACCACTTGAGAAATGTTAATAGTTATTATTGACCGGATCAATTGATCCATAGGTCTGTTCAATATCTCTTTAAAAAAACAGGAAATGAAACAATACAATGAAAAAGACCAAGAATACAACTATTTAATGAATATTCACAAAAACCTTTCTGAAAATGGTTTCATACAACTCCATATTAACTTTACATAAACACTCTAACTGCAGTTTTGTTTGTGTATCTCAGTTCCTGTTCTGACTTCAAAAAAGAAATACTTAGAAGTCCATGTTTTGTTAAAATCTCTGCATTCTTAATCAATTTTTCTTTCATATTTTGGCATTAGCTGACATGAATGGACTGAAACTGAGCAACAAATCAATTTGGTCCATAAGCCTTATGTTGAGTGTGAAAAAAAACCCTATTCTTCAAAATAAAAGCTGTATGTTATATATTTGCATTGACTTTTAATTTTGTCAGTGACCTCATGTGGGCCAGTCAGAGGCAGCTATTGGGTCACATGTGGTTTTATTTTGCCCAGGTTTGTAAAACACAATTCTTCAAATGTGTGTGTTCATTACTATTAAACATCTGTGCAGGGAGAAAGATGGAGTGGAGCTGACAAGAGACGAATCCTTTAAGTATCGGTTTAAGAAAGATGGCTGCAAACATGTTCTGATCATCAACGAAGCCACTAAAGAGGACTGCGGACACTACAAGGTTAAAACCAACGGCGGCGAGTCTGTGGCAGAACTCCTGGTAGAGGGTAAGTGTTAGTCATGAATCCCTCTTGTCAGTAATGAACACTCCAAGTGCACATTCTGATACTCGACCAATAGTTGCACGGCCTTGCCACTGTTGGCATGCCGTCTATGTTGGGGACATATGTCTGTTGGCATCGCCCACACTGACGACATGCCAGCTAAAGTTAGAAAACACTGACTGTATTTCACCTGAAGGACACAGACCTGCATGTGTCACTCATTTTCACTCCTCTTTGACCTTTGGTCTCTGTTTTCAGCCTAGTTGTAAATATACTATACTGGTAGTTTCCTGGAATTTAAAAGTATCTATGTGAGGATTAATATGTGCCGTAAAAGTCAGACAAATGTTAACCCTTTGTTGGTCAGCTCAACCGTTTGGTAGAGGTAACTTTGAACCTTGATATCTAATCTAAATTTAAGTCCTTTGACACCAAACTTCTTGGGCAGTCAATAAATATTCAGGTCATGCTTGTGTATATACCACCAAGGAAGAAGATGGTAACCGTGACAACACCTCTGCTATGATCTTTTCTTTTAGACACAAAATTACAGGCTAGTTTGACTTTTTTTTTTTTTTTTATTATTATTTTTATTACCTTTTAGAGCATAGGTGTCAAACTCCAGTCCTCATGGGCTGGTGTCCTACATTTTTTAGATATTTCCCCTCTTCCAAATGATTCAGTTAACCCTTTAACTCCTGAAACTTTAGGAGTTCTGCAGTAAAAATGATTAAAATAAGCAACAAAATGAACAAAAATGGACCAAGTCATCAATAAAATTAACAAATTAAATAATTAGTGACAAAATCTACCAAAAATGGAGAAAATTTAAAGAAAAGATTTTTTTTTTGAAAAATAAAAAAATTAATGAAAACCCAATAAATGTTTATAAAATTAAAAATAACATGGAAAAATGTGCAAAAACAAAAAAAAATCTATCTTTTATGTTATAATAGTCCCTGTGAGGTGCATAAACCAAAAAAATAAAAAATAAATAAATTATGATATTTGTAGAGTGACCAACAAAGGGTTAAGGTATATATACAAACATGAAGGTATTTAACCCTTTAAACTTCCAAGGGTTCACATATAGGCCGTAAATATTAAGGAAAGCACCCAAACCTGTCCCAAATGTCACATGATCTAATGTAGTTTGACAATGGAGATTAAGATTCTTGTACAACAGAAGATATAAACCACTTTCACATAAAATATCCACAGCAGGTACAATCACTCATTTATTCAAAATACAAATTACAAACAGCTTATCTGAACCTTTATGTCTCATAATTATCCACAGAGGAACCATATTCCAACAGACACAGTCATAGTCCAACAAAAACATCCAAAACAAACTTGTTCAAATGTAGTCCATATGTCCAAATGTCTTATCTATTGCATCATTTAACAGGACTCACCTCCAATATATCCCAGTTTTCATCTGATTATTTAATATTTATATTCTGAGTACTTTTTTAAAATGTGTTTTTCATAGTGGAACTGCAGTTGGAACCAATTCAGTAGATTGACTCATATATGCTCAGAATATTTGCACGACATGTTACCTATACATATACCTATCTTTCAGTCAGATGTTTAATTCACCATGACAACAGACAGATGACGCATCATATCAGACATAATGTATTTAAAGCAATAAAATGTTTTTCCATCCACACATTATGAGTCTGTCACATTAACTCAGAAAGTTGGATTTATAGAAGTTTAAGATGAAATAAAACTGTATCAAACATTAACAATGAGAGGAGGCAAAGCTGATTTACCTGCTATTTATTCCATTTACTTTCATTTTTCATTGCATTGAAGTTATTTTCTGACATTGGATACTATTTCATTTCAGTTCACACAATTATTCTCCTACATTTTTTAGCTTCATTTTTTTTTTTTTTTTTTAAATAGACATGCAGTGGTTTTATTGAGTATATGTTTCTAAAGGTTTGTTTTATTACTAGATGTTAGTTTTCCCTTTAGTACCATGTCACAGCAGCTTGGTGATGTGAAGGAAAAGGCTGCGCTGGGGGCTGCAGACATGTGTAAGTTGTAGAGTTCAGTTCACATTTTACGATGTTGATCTAAATCACTTTAAATCACTGTGCCTTGAAATGTGTAAATACTGTACATTTAGTCTTAAGACATTTAGTATTTTACAGATTTTTAAATTAGAAGTGTTTTGTTTATAGTATTGTAATGAAAGTTTTGTAGACTATCTATCTATCTATCTATCTATCTATCTATCTATCATATGTATAATATCATGATGCTTTTATTTTGGTACTCTGTGTCACTGAGGTGAAGGTTTAAACCTTTAACTCCTGATGCGTCAGCGCGGACACGTTATGAATTGATGGTTTAGTTGAAAAATTCAGAATAATTCAAGTTTTTTTAATGTTGTTGTACAGATAATTTTGTTCATGGAACTGATGTACAGGTGTAAGAAAAAGCCCAAACAAAAACTACTGGAACCAAATTATAACACTAGTCATTCATTTTGTTTTTTTGTTGCATTTTTTTGTGATATTTATTAGTTTCTGTTGATGTTGCTTATTTTTTTCTACATTTGTTTTTTTTATTTTATTATTTTTCTTCAATTGTGTTCCATTAGTTTCTTACTTAGTTCATGTTACATATTATTTTGTTAGTTTAATATTCATTTTTGTTCATTTTACTGATCACTTTAGCAGTTTTTATTCATTTTGTTGCTTATTTTATCTGATTTTATGATTTTTTTTTTACTGTGGAATTGCTTAAGTCTCAGGAGTTAAAGGGTTAAAGTGTACAAATGCATGTTTCGAAATCTAAATCTCAATTCAATTCACAGGTAAACAAAAAGTGAAGGACGAGGACCCTTCCCTACAAGGACGTAGGCACAATATAAAACTGTAGAGGAAGTAGAATAGACTTCCAGTAACAACATCATCTCAGCTTCATCACAAATACTCACTATGAAGCAAAAAACAACTGTACAACTGTTGATATTTGGTTATTAGAAGCCCTCATTCAACCTGTAAATACATATCCCATCATGTGTGCATGGACAGCAGAGGTGTTCAAAGTATTCACATTCTGTACTTAAGTAGAAGTACAGCTACTTCTGTGAAAAAATACAGTAGTACTGATTTATAAAGTACAAAAATAATAAGTAAAACAGCTTTTTTTGTCACGAACGGAATAATACTTTAGAAAATAAAATCAGAGAAGTTTAAAAGTTATCTAAAAAGTACTCTAAAAGTATACTCTGGTAAAAGTAGAAGTACTGATTCAACTCTTCTACTTAAGTAAAAGTAAAAATGTACAACTTTTCAATTGTAATAAAGTACAAAAGTAATAACAAGTAAAACTGTTTTTTTTTTGTCATGAACGCAATAATACTTCAGAAAATAAAATCAGAGAAGTTTCAAAGTTATCTAAAAAGTACTCTTAAGGTATCTAACAATACTGTGGTAAAAGTAGAAGTACTGATTCAACTCTTCTATTTAAGTAAAAGTAAAAAAGTACAACTTCTCAATTGTAATAAAGTAAAAAGTACAAAGTAAAACTACATTTTTTTAACCAGGAAAAATCTGAAAAGTTTCAGTCGTATCTAAAAAGTACTCTAAAAGTATCTAAAAATACTGCTTTTTTTTTTGTCATGAACGCAATAATACTTCAGAAAATAAAATCAGAAAAGTTGTAAAAGTATCTAAAATAAAGCCTTTAAAAGTGAGTTACTGTGTAGATAATGTGTTTTGGTCGAGTCACAGTTGCTCAGTTTTGTGGATATGGGCAGAAAAATTGACAAAAAATGAGGGAAGAAAAGTCACAATTGAGATAGAGATTTAAAAAAAATTATAAATATAAGATAAAAATGCAGAATTTTAAGATTAAAAAGTCAAAATGATGAGATAATAGCCATATAACTATAATATATAAAGTCACAGTTTCTTTCCTCCACTGATTTTTCACACAAAGTAATGAGTCTATTCTGACAACGTAAAGAGTATAAAGTACAGATATTTTTGTAAAAATGTAGGGAGTACAAGTTAGAAATTGTCAGAAAAATAAATACTAAAGTAAAGTACATAGATACCTAAAAAAAAATCTACTTAAGTACAGTAATGAAGTACTTTTACTGCATTACTTTCCACCTCTGATGGACAGTACACATGTATGACGTCATATACAAGTGTGTTTCCCAGTAGTTGTTAGTATTTTCAATCCTGTCATAATTTCCTTGTTAATTAAACTTCGCAGCTGTCATTTTAGAGTAGGATCAACACCTCAGCCCACAACAGAACCCACATTAAAATGCCATTCCCTTCTTATTTGCCTTCCCTGATGTGTAACTCTTGTAACCTTTTCTACCTCGCCTAGATAACAGTTTCTTTGTTGTAACTTTAATAACTCCACATTCTTGATTTTCTGTGATATATAGTAGCGGCTCAAGGACCTTCCATCTGGTATTCATATCCCATCTACTTTATTTTCTACCATAAATCCAATTAACTATTCCTCTTGTGTCTGTTGCTAAGATACAACACACAAAGGCTGTGCAACGATAATGAACACCTTACTAGAACATATTACGACCATACAACAGATGGATCTAATTTTTTTTTTTTTTTTTTTTTTTTATCATATATCCTCCTCTCACATCATCACCTTCCATCTTATTCCATCATCTCATACGTTCCCTTTGAGGATGTGTTATTACATTTAGACTTTGTGTGTTTTTCTGGGTGTGTAGAGAAAGATCTGGAGGTCTACCAGAGCATTGCGGACCTCACAGTGAAGGCCAAAGATCAGGCTGTTTTTAAGTGTGAAGTGTCAGACGAGACTGTGAAAGGTATCTGGTATAAAAATGGAGTGGAAGTCAAACCTGACGCCAGGATTAATATCTCACATATCGGCAGGTGAGGACACGTCTGTACTGTATGTGTGTTTTAATCCTTGAAGGACCTAAACACCACAGTATCTGCTGATCTAAAGTACTTTATAACATCTAATCCACTAATACTATCTCTGCATTTAAATAAGGCAGGGGAAATGTCATGTGATCTTTTGAAATATTGATTTAACTGTAAAACCCACACAGTTTGGCAGTGATTTTAGAGCCTTGTTTTTATGTTTTATGTAAAGATATGCTGTATTTTGCTGTAAAAATCACTCCAGTTTTCTCTCTTCTGACATAATAATTTAAAAATGTTATAAGCATCAACATGACCAGTAAATTAATGAAAGGAAAATGTCTGATTTTCACTGGACTGCAGAAGATAATAGTAGAATAAATGGTCATAAACCCCTTCAGGTGAAATGGATGTACCTAATGATCAATCAATAAATCAAACTTTATTTATAAAGCACTTTTCATACATGGTGCATGTAGCACACAGTGCTTTACATCAGACCCTCCATTATCCCGCAATTGTAGGACAAGTTAAAAGATTTTCAGAGTTAAAAAGAATAGAATAAATACATAAATAATTGTCATAAAATACAAGTAAATACATAAAATGGCAGGATGAAATAATGTCAAGAGTAAAATTGAATTAAAAGCTTGGTTAAAAGGGTAGGTTTTCAATTTACCCTTAAAAATATGATAATGATGACCTCGGATAAATGCAAAAACAATTATACTTGTACTCAGACCCATCCCAAAATTAAGTAATTTTTACTCAAATAACCCTATCCCAAAAATTGGACCAAAATTGGGCGTTAGTGCATTTGATCTGGAAAAAACATGATTTGAAATAAATACGGTACCACTGTAAATAAAGACACTGGTCTAGTTCTGTGTTTTAGGAATCCAGACATGTCATTTTTTCATGAATTCCAGGTTTCACATGTAACCATGTCCACTTACATTACACACAAAATTTGACCATTTAAACACAAATAAATTAGAAGTTATATTACAAAAGTGTTGTATAATTAGTTTGATTCCCAAAAAGTATCAGTGAAAGAATAGATATAAAATAAAAAATACTTTCACATCATTTTTGTGTCCATTTTACTGTTACATGCAGGTTTTGTATTGAAAAAACTAATATAAATATACATTAAAATGTGCTTTATCTGAAAAATACTTCATTTTCTCTCTCTCTCTTCATGGTTAAGGCCCCATGTCTGTTTTAAGAGACCCATTTTGTCGAGGGACCTAATTCTAAATAATTAAATATTAAAAAGCATCACTTTCTACATGTATGTACAACACATAATATTCAGTTTTTTTTACATTCTTTTTCAAGAATTCACAAATTGACCATTGATGAGGTCAAACCTGAGGATGAGGGAGACTACACCTTCGTCCCTGACGGCTACGCCTTCAACCTCTCGGCAAAACTGAACTTCTTAGGTAATATTAATCCGTCCACCATTCATTTATGTTTGTTAGCGTCCCCTTCAGTGTATTAGATACTACATATTGTAAGTGTTTGTGGCTATACACTAGATGTTTAAGTTACAGTAACATTGGTATAAAACACTAACATAAGTTAATGCTGCACACTTTTTTACTGTAAAGGAAAAAATTAAATTCTACTAAATATATCCCATGTACAAAGACTATGCAGCAAACTGTACGTGTTACCAAGTATATGAAACACTGCATTTCCTGTGTCCTCAGTCTGTTTAGACAGAAGGGTTGACATATGGATAAGTTATAGTAACTTATTAACACTTCTATAGTACAAAGATTATACTGAAATAACATACAATGCAAATGTATAAACCGTGCTCATCTCTTCCAGTGGTATGAAAGAGACACAGTCTGCCAACACTTAAAGGGGTGGAGCAATGGAGAAACCATGTGACACTGAAACAGGAAGTCACTTTTCAGTTAACCTCAGGGGCTTTGATTTAAAGCAAGTTCTCTGTTCAGATCTGAAATTAGGTTAATAAATCAATATATGTGAATGTTTTAACATATCTTCACCTTCATAGAATAATTTAAAATTAAAAAAAAGTCATTTTTTAATAAAAACAAGGGTTCCAGGTATAACAAACCACACCTCTCACACACATTCACTCATTATAAGTAAATGGGAACATTTTTATAAACCCAATTTACTAGGAATTGAACCAATAGTTTTTCTGCTCGAATATTAATAAAGAAATAAACAAAGAAAGAAAGTGAACCGAAAACAATAGCTGCTATTATCCTGGGGTTAGGGTAATTACTTTTTTTTTTTTTGCCTAAATCACCAAATACTTCATTTTAGGTAAAATTTTGTTTCCTAAAAAATCTTTTCTCTTTGTTTTTTTTTTTTGGAAAGTAACAATATGTTACACATTGTACATTCGATGTGGTAATAAAAGTTATTTAATTGCATGTGTTTGGTTTTCATTGTCACATATATTTTGATGTCTTTTTCTTTTTACCATTTATGCTCATATGTTCATCACCTTAAACTTACAATGTGGAGAAAAATGAAATAACCTTGACTGTTTTTTGTCTATTACTGTAGAGGTGAAGATTGATTACGTACCACGCCAAGGTAAACAAACAACAAACTAAGTATGTAGCAGAGTGAATCAATTAAAACGCGGGGAGCATGCTACTTAATAAAACATTTATCTTTCTATTTTAGACCCTCCTAAGATCCACCTGGACTGCATGGGCCGCACCACAGAGTCAACCATCATCGTGGTGGCTGGAAACAAATTGCGCCTGGATGTCCCTATCACTGGAGACCCGGCTCCCACAGTGATTTGGACCAAAGGAGAGAAGGTAAAAGAGACTCCCAGCCCTGTGTGGTTAATGAGCTGCACGCCAGCCTCCTCACATTTACCATCTGTCCAGAGCACAGTAGGTAAGAGACGAGGACTGAGGTGAGCTGGGGAAACATTTTCAGATTTTACAATATATTTGACTATTCTACTAACATTATGTTCAAATTAAAGTACCGTATTTTCTGGACTATAATCCGTACCTGTATGTAACACGCATCTACTGTATTTTTTTTTTTTTAAATATAATAAAAAGAAAAAAGAATATACAAGCCACACTGGGTTATAAGCTGCAGATATCTATGTTGAAAAATAAGATATTTACTGCATGTAAAGAAGGATTTTGAACTGTAAATGTAGTTACATATATGTACCTGAGCAGATTTTTTTCCTAACAGTGACTTTTAACATAGCAGTGACTTTGCTGATTAATAAAAAAAAATAACCAGTATTTACTGTATTTATCTTCATTTCTCCCCAGAGGTGTAAAGTAACTCAGTAAAAGTACTTCATTACTGTACTTAAGTAGATTGTTTAGGTATCTGTACTTTACTTCAGTATTTATTTTTCTGGCAACTTTTTACTTTTACTCCTTACATTTTTGCATAAATATCTGTACTTTATAGTCTTTATATTCTCAGAATTAGATGTGACAGTACAAAAATAAGTCACTTCAGAGGGAAAATCAGTGGAGAGAAACTGTGACTTTATATATATTATAGTTATATGACTATTATCTCACAATTTTGACTTTTAAATACACAATTTTAACATTTTATCTTAAAATTATGCATTTTTTAAAAATCTCATGATGATTTTTTTTTTTTATCTCAATTATGACTTCTTTTTTTCCTTTTTAATTTTTCCTAAATTTCCTGCCCATACCCACAAAAATGAGTAACTGTGACCTGATCAAACAATTTCTACACAGTAACTGACTTTAAAATTGTTTAATTTTGATACTTTTGAAACTTTTCAGATATTTCCTGGTTAAATACGTTTTATTGCATTCACGGCCCAAAAAAATTGTTTTACTTTTATACTTTATTTCAATTGAGAATTTGTACTTTTTTACTTTTACTTAAGTAGAGGAGTTCAATCAGTACTTCTACTTTTACCAGAGTATTTTTTCACACAAGTAGCTGTACTTCTAAAGTACAGAATGTGAATACTTTGAACACCTCTGTTTCTCCCGTGTTTTAAATCACTAATTATCTTCACAGAAACCCATGAAGTCGTCTTCTTCTGTGTCATAGTTGAACAACCTCAGAAGTGCTTCGTCACATCTGTCTCCATGACCAAGAAGTGAGGATTTGAAAAATAATTAACAGTTGATAATTTGTCACCCGTGTTCTATCTGCTAAAGAAAAAGTCGGTATTCTTCTTTGCAGTTTTGATTCTAACTCCGGTTAAAGCGCCCCTAGTGGTGGAAGAAAAATCCACACAATAGCCGCACCTTTGTATAAACCTCATGGTTCAAAACATTTGAAAAAAGTTGCGGCTTATGGTCCAGAAAATACGGTAATTAGTTTAACTTTAACTGAACTTTTGAGTAGTATAGTTTAGTTTGACCAATGTTTTCTCTCCTGTCTGCATGTTAATTTGGCTGAAGCTGTGTTGAACTGTGTCGGAACAGATGCAATGCTACTAACAGCTTCATTAAATACCTTCTGGTGCACACTAGCCTGATGAGAGGACACTTGCCCTCTCTATTCTTTTCGGCTGTTGCTGCTTTGCTCTGCTCAAATGTAGGCTAGTTCTGTAACACGTGACGGAGAAGAGAAAGAAGGCTCGACGGCTACTTGGACCACGACAGATGGGAAAGTAAGTGTGCATGTTCTTTACTTATACGGACCTGTGTGTAGCACGTTGACAACAACACCATCATGTTTTCAGCTTTTAGAAACATGACAGACTCACTGGACTTACAGACGTAACCACTGGAGGAGTCACAAAACACCCACACTTACACATAACACACATCAAAAAATTACTTTTGCAAATATTTTGTTTGACCAGGTTGTTACACTGACAGTTTTGCAATGTGTGCAGGCTGAAACATGCTTCTCCAGTGGCTCTCTCTGCAGACAGTTTGTGTATTTTTGCTCTGTATGTGTTCAATACAGTAACATCACAATGAATTAAAAGCTGCATGTGATGCTGCTCAGTGTCTGTCCATGAATGTGAGGTAAGAGCATGTTCCTGAGATTATAAAGGACAAATACATGCTAAAAGAAAAAGGACATCATGCATGAATGTTATTAAAAAAAAACAAGGATTTAGAGGTTTGTACATGTCCGGAAGATGAAAGGACTAAAAATGTGTAGTGTTCATGCACTGTACTCAGATACTTTAGGTGATAATACATTTGTACGCATTGTATATGTCTCAGTGTACAGCAGTGGTATAGTTATTTTTCAGTCAACATTGGTATACCCACTTCTAAGTCCCCCTGTCAAATGTATTGTCAAATATTCCATATGCGCAACATACAGCACAGATGGAATTACATCCTCTCATCTCTTGTGCAAATGGGCAGTAATTAAAAACAAAATACAAAAAAAACGATGAGGTAACAAAGTAATATGTACAAGACATGTGAATATAAAAAAGTATAAATATAAAAACAGAATAAAAGATCAAATCTAATAGTGCAAAATAACAAAAAGTCAATTATAACAAAACATGAATTTACAGACAATCCAGAATACAGTAACAAAAAAACAACAAGACACAGTATTGCACTGTATGGAGGATGGATTCTGCCATATTGAAAAATATATACAGAAATAAAAACAGAAACGTAAAAAACGAAAAACAAATTTCTATCTCGCCTCATCTCGTCGTCTGAACCCAGTTTATCCTCACGAGGGTCAATGGGGGCCTAATCCAGCTACAGTGGGTGAAGGGGGGGGTACACCCTGTATGAGTCTCCAGCTCATCTCAGGGCTGAACATATATAGACAAACAATCACTCTCACATTCACACCTATGGGTAATTTAGATTAATCAATTAACCTATCAGTGCATGTGTTTGGATGGTGGGAGGAAACGAGAGTACCTGGAGAAAACCCACGCAAACACGGGGAGAACATGCAAACCATGTCCCATTTATTTATTCATTTATGTTTTGCCTCTTTAATTTTTAGCGCTGCATTTATTTCTGGGAAAATAATACTGATGGATTTTGGAGTAGTCTGTTTCTAAAATAGTGTTTTTCTGGACTGCTTTAAAAAAAAAAAAAAAAAAAGCAAAAATTGAGAGTATAGCCACGTCTCCAGGGACCACTACACCACTGCTGTACATTATGTTTTCCTTTTCAAAGAGAACAAGGATTTATGGAAATCCCAGGGGAGGTTATTTTAATAAAAAAGTGACCAAAAATAGCTATAAGTGAAATGTTTTCCTGTTTTAACACTGGTCCTTCACCTTCACAGTGGTATGCTAAGTTGTGTTTTTCTCAAATCAAAATATGTCATTGCAACGAAACAAGCATGACTTTGATAACTTTTGCAAGTTTTCATTGGAACAAGAAACGGCAGAATGTGGTGTAAACGTAGGGTTCATCGACATGTATCAATGTCCTAAAAGCATGATGTCGTAGCGAAAAGATCCATGAAGAGATGATCTACTGCGGTTCAAATCCACTAACACTGGGTTTCTGATGGTGTAGGTCCTCACTGAAGGAGACAGTAGGGTCCATGTTGAAACCACCAAAGGCCACTGTGTCTTCACCATCGAGGGGGCTGACAGGCAGGATGAGGGAATATACTCAGTCGTGGTTCGAAACCCTGCAGGAGAAGACACAGCTGATGTCCATGTGAAAGTTGTTGGTAAGACGGAGACTACGACCCAGTCTCAAATCACCCCTTAGCCCTCCCTCTTACCCCAACCCCCACATTTTGTGTGTCCATGTGACGGGGTAGGGGTGTCCCAAATCTAGATAAACTGAAGGGGAAGAGCGAAGGAGGACGGCTGTTCGCACCCCTCTACAAATAGAGGGGTGTAAGAAATCTCCCATAATTCTGTTCAAATCATTTGGAACATGGAGGAAAGTACAGGAAGTACAAGTACACAAGAAGAAAGTAGAGCTGTGTGATGAAAGAAACACCGAAATGTACGGATTTTCTTCAGAAATAACGTAATCATTTGATCGATCGATTGAAGACATTTCATTGTGTTATTGTATAAATCACATCTCTTCAGTTTGCAGTTGATAGTCGCAAAAAGATGCGCAAAGCCCATGTAATGGAGACAGATACAACTGGTAACGGCACAAAGAATACTTTCATGAACAAAGCTGTTTTATTTTGTTTATAGCAGCACTGATGACTGCTGATGATGTAACACAGGGGTGTCAAATGCATTTTAGTTCAGGGGCCACATTAAACCAAATTTGATCTGAATTAGGCCTTACAATTAAAATACTAACATAATGTATATATAATGTCAACTCCAATTTTTCCTCTAGGTTTTAGAAGAAAATAAAAGTTAAATTATGTGATGAAAATGTTCACACCTACCAACTAACTAACTGTCCTTTAAAACAATGTGAATAACATGAATAAACTGACACTTCTTCAGAAAACTAAATGCAATTTTAACAAGATCATGCCTCAATTTATCATTTACACACAATGTACAGATTATTTATTAGTAGATCTGCAAATACACAAAACATTTAATAACAGGCTGAACATTGTTAAACTTACACTTTAGACATTTCAAAATGTTCAGGTTATTCTGTTTTTTTGTGAAATAATAGTTTGTTTTGTTGGAAATACAGTAAAATCACATGAAAATGTTTTAAATTAAAGAGTAAAATGTAGAGTTGTGAGTATTTCTAGGTTATTATGATAGTATTTTACTTATCTGTATGTGGAACCTGAAATAAAATTATCAGTATATTCACTATCATTTCTGTACTCCACAAATTTAACCCAGGGGCTGGACTGGACCCTTTCGGAGGCCAGATTTGGTCCCTTGGGCCGCATGTTTGGCACCCTTGATGTAACAGGTCTGGAAGGGTTGTCTCATTTCATCAGAGAATGTTTCAACCCTGAACCCTTTGCAACTCTGTTACAAGGGGTTGTCTCAAATGTAAGATCCAAGGGGTAAAGGAAAGGGGGAGGGCCTAAGCCTTGACAACTTGAACCAATATTAATATTATTTTTTAAGCTGTATAGCACATTATTATGTATTATTATGTCATATGTTACTTTTACCCCTTATTCAGTCTACAGTCACTACTGCGTGTTCTCAGTCTGTCCTGTTTTCTAACAGATGTTCCAGATCCTCCCCAAACTCCCAGGATCCTCAGTGTGGGCGAAGACTCCTGTGTAGTCCAGTGGGACCCCCCTGCATTTGATGGTGGACAACCAGTCATTGGTAAAAATGATCTATCATTATTAACCCTTTAAACTTCCAAGGGTTCACATATAGGCCGGAATTAGTCACTCAAAATTATTAAGCAAACCTCCCAAAACTGTCCCCAAATGTCACATGACCTCATGTAGTTTGACAACAGAGATTCTCACTCGTTGGAAGATAAAAGCCACTTTCAGGTAAAATAACAGCAGATACAATCACTCATTTGTTCAAAAATACAAATGACAAACAGCTGATCTGAATCTTTATGTCTCACAATTATCCACAGAAAAACCATATTCTAACAAATGCAGTCAGAGTCCAACAAAAACATCCGAAACTAACAAAAAAATGTCCAAATGTCATCCATTATGTAGTCCAAAACACATAAAAACATCAATAAATACAATATTACATCATTTAACAGGGCCCACCTTCACTGTCCCAGTTTTAATCTTAATATTTTTTACTTATAATATAATCAAACACCAACCGCATGTTATTAAAATGGTTCAAGAACAGCATTAAATTTACTTTATTAAGAAATGTAGGTGAAATTGAGTGGCAGTTTAAAGGGTTAAGTCATTATCAATCACTTATTTGGCATAATTTATTTGGATGAAAACTAAACCAATGACTTGAAACATCTGTAAACTCTCAGGTTATGTGCTGGAGAGAAAGAAAACAAAGAGTTACAGGTGGATGAGACTGAACTTTGACCCTTATCCTGAGACAACCTACGAAGCCAAGAGGATGATTGAAGGAGTACCGTACGAGATGCGAGTGTACGCCGTCAACGGCATCGGCATGTCTCGCCACAGTCCTGCGTCTCAGCCTTTTGTGCCGGTCGGTGAGTGATCTCCCAAAAGCTTGTCTCATGTAAAATATTCACTATTTATTTTTGAAACTAGTGGATGGCAAAGAAAACCTGAAATGAAGTAGAGTGTCAGTGACTAGTGGTCAGTGTGGATGAGTGACTGCGATGTGGGTGACACACGTGGGTGTCTGATGATGCTCTGTGTGGTCAGGCTAAGGTTTCTGTCAAGTCATGGGTGGGTGACTCATGATCCTGACAGCACAAGGTCATGTTTGTTGTTCGTTTGCTGTAATCCAAGATGTCATTGAAATACAGACTCTTTGCGTGTGCACTGTGTAGTCCTCTAAATATTATCCATTGGTGCGGTGTGTCACAACACTGTGTGATTCAGTGTTTGGGGTAAAATTACAATGAGAACTGATAACAGAAAAAAAAAAAAAATTACATTCAATTAAATTACACTGATTGCAAAACATCAGTTTAATTAGTTAAAGATGGATGATAAATCTTATAACATAAATATTAACATCTTCACTGCTCATTGTTATTGATTGATTGATTGTTTGTCTATAAAATTAACTCCAGTCATCCAAAAGGTCGACTGGTGTAAGGATTCATCATGACGTGTTGGGGGTGTCACAAGGAACAAATGACATATATTCTCCATTTATTTGCAATGTAAAATTTCAAAGTGATCCAGAATCTCTTCCGGATCATCACCAAAATCTGTTCCTTGTGACACCCCCAACACATCACGAAATTTTCATCAAGATCCGTCCATAACTTTTTGAGTTATCTTGCTAAATAACAGACAGACAGACAAACAAACGCTGGCAAAAACATAACCTCCTTGGTGGACCTCTCTTCTTTCGGGGGGGGGCTGCTGCCTCGGCGGAGGTTTGCATTTCCAGTTAAAACTAGACTTGTCATGCAGATTCCAAAATTGCAGTCAGTTTTTTTCTAGCATGTCAAGTTTTCCTCCAGTGTTTACCCTCTAGATCAGAGGTCTTCAACCTTGGTCCTCATTGGTCCTCACTGTCCTGCATGTTTTAGATGTCACCCTGCTCCAACACACCTGATTACATGTTATCAGGCTTCAGCAGAGCAGGGTTGAAGACCTCTGCTCTAGATAACCAGTAGCTGTAGTAAGACTTGTCAGCTGATTCTAATAGAATCACAGTATCCTTTGTAAACACATAATAGTGTTAAACATTGCAGTCATGCATGTTTTTTTTTCATGTTTCATTGTATCAATATCATTCAATATTTGAAAATTCTTGTAAAACAAACACATACCTGTTAAATACAGTATTTTTCATATGATTTAAGAAAAACAGGGATTCTATAGCTCAAAAACTTGAGTAAAACTGACATTAGTTTTGGATTCTGCACCCAAAAATTTGTTAAAAACAGCTTAATTCAACAAAAATTGTGTTCACAGTGTTGTTGAACAGTGAATGTCCACAGTATGTTGTTGTGCATTTACAAAAAAGCTGAACATTTTACACACAGTTATGTCTGAATGAATTGTGTCTTGCATTTGAAAGCATAGTATGCAGCATTTTTGTAAAAAAAACTATATACTGTGGCACCCTAGTAATTTGTCTCCAGCATCATATTTGAGCTTCTGTCAGTGTGTATTGTACCATTGTGGACAATAATGCAACGTAACACAGCATGAACTGGAAAAATTCTGCTCTTCTGAGATACAGCCCTTTTCATTGTGTGGTGCAGTTCTGTCTGACAGACAACACACAAATACACACACACACAGACTTTTCAGATTATTGCCAAACACAATGAAAGCATATCCAGGAAAAACAGGAAGGAAGCACTTGCTTTTCTACATCATTTCTTTAAAAAAATCCTGAGAGTATTGTGATTATATTGTGACTATTATCAAGCACTTTCTTTTCTGAGTACGTTAGAATTGGAGACATGAGGACAGATATGTTAGAAAGTGGGGACTCAAGGCCTGGATTGCCTTTCAGCCTGTCAGGGATTCTGTTCTTCCATCTCATCTTCCACTTGTTCATAATAGAGACAACACAATTTATCCAGATGGCCAATGGCTTGTAAGACAGCAGATTAGGAAACTATCCATGGCATGCTTCTCTATTAATAATAGCTGGGAAGTACTGGGCCCTGCTGTTGGGACCACCTGCTAAACACAGAGGGGTTCAGTGCTACTGTAGATGCTGCTCCAGAAAAAGCTTTGTTGTCACTACAACAGAGACAATGGAAAGGAAACCGGAGTGTCCATGAATGACCGCAAAGTCAGAGCCAGGCATCTGGCAGAAGACGTGGACACGCATGACCACGAGCCTCAGTCGGCAGCAGGACTGCGACGTAAGGAGATAACATGACAAAGCCTAAACTCCCCAAAACGACTGAGAAGAAGCCACCTGCAGAAGACAAATCAGCTGATGCTCCAATGGAAGCACCTGCAGGGGGTGTCCCTCCCCCTCCAGAGGAAGAACGAACAGAGTTGAGCTGTGAATCTGCGACCTCCCGTGTAGAGGTAGCGCCCACTGACGAAGAGGGTGAGATCCCACCGGCCGAGGGTGGTCCCCCTGCAGAGGAGGATGGACCCCTGGTGGAGGAGACCCCTGTGGAGGCTGCCCCCGCTGCTGCTGAACCACAGATGCACCCTACTGCCAGTAGGCATTACTCATATTGAGATGATAGATTAATGATCATGTTTTAAAGCAGAAGTTAATCTCATTCATAGGCGTTCAGGGGAAAACTGGCTGCATTCATAAGCCTTCTATTGCATCTCATTTTTGGCTGTGGTGTGTGTAAGCTTTTAGTATTAACACTGATGATGCTTCTTAATGATGATGTTGAAATTGGAAAGAAAAATATGTTGATTTTCAATGGAAAGCAAATATGAATGAATGAGCCTTAATGTTCTGCACATTGTGAAATAACATCCCCACTGGTGTCTATTGAAACACTTGAAGCTCTGGCAGGTGTCCCTATCATTTTTTCACACGGTTGCCATCTTGTGTGATGTTGTGCTTTGACATGAAGTCATGGACTTTGTGTTTACAAGGCCGTTGTCTTTCAACCTGTCCCTGTGTTATCAACAAGAGGAAGATATAATGTTGACTAAATATGACCTACTTATTATAGTAAGAGGTTCTCTGGTGCTGTTGAGAGGATTCTTTTAAGATGATGCACAGGTTGGACCATGAACTGTAAATGGAAAGAACAGACCAGAGCTTTGAGAGTGGAAACCAAGACAAGGAGATTGGCTCATTCGTATATATATATATATATATATATATATATATATATGTTTTATGTAGTGCTGTCAAATGGTTACATGTTTTAATGAAATTATCACTGGGTTCCTATGGATTCATTTAGATTAATCACAAAGTCATCTAATTTAAAAAAAATTATTCTTCATTTTATTTTTCACAAGCAGACTCCAGAAAGAAGGGAATATATACAGTATATGCATTTAACAATTTTGTTGCAAGCTAGGTAACATGTTAGCCAAAGTGTTAACAGAATCCCTGACTAATGTACACTTTGCATTAATGTAGTATTTTAAAATGGAAATACAATACATTACTAATACTAATACTAATACATTTTTCCAGTCAACTGTTCCATCTTTGCTTTGTAGATGTCCAACACTATTTACACACTATTTATTTGGACAAACTTCCCAAGATGTCCAAAGTCATTCTGTGCTGTAGATGTGTTAACTATGTTAACATTTTTTGTCAGATTATGAATTAGTCTACGTTAATGTGCTCATTTTTACAGCCATCGTTTTATGTGTAATACACTGTTGCTCATGAAGAGACATTACTCTTTTTATTCCTGTTTATCAGAGATGGCAAAAGTACACACATTCTGTGCTTAAGTAAAAGTGCAGCTACTTGTGTGAAAAAATATTCTTGGTAAAGTAGAAGTAATGATTCAACTCCTTATCTTAAGTAAAATTTAAAAGTGCAACTTTCAATAATAAATATATGTTCATCATATACTTTTATCCATAAAGTTGCAATAATTCCATCTTTGTCTTCCTATTTATTTATTCCTATTTATACACATTGCCTTTAGCCACATACAATGATTACATACTGAGTCACAGTCACACTTCATCTATCAAGAATAAATCAAGAATGAATCATGTATTTGTTCCAAGTGTATATTTAAATTAGACAGTCTAAAGAATTCTGTATGTTAGATATAGCAAAATAAATAATATTTTACTCTTTTACATGATAAATATTTAAACAAGTCACCTCTATCCAACTCATAATAATGATTAATGGCTCTTTCAGTAATGTGTGTCTGTTATTTGTCTGTACCAGCACCCAGGTACTCCCTCCATAATTCATCCAGATTCCTGTAGTGTTACTCTAAGCCTGTAAATTACAGTAGAAATCCCAAATCCCAAGGCTAAACACTATGATAGCTGTGTTGCTCTGTTAGTTGCTTTTCTCTTGGAAACAGGACTTTTAGTCTGTGCAGTGAAAATGTGTTGCTTGCTTTTGGCACTACTATGGTGAAGGGAATGCGTGGGAAGAGGTTGATGAACCAAAGACTTTATTGCCAACTTAAATCATGCATTTCCATCCCTACGGGGCACAAACTGCAGCCGGCGCTCAGACCTTATCCCAGCTGTGAACTCCAAATCAATTCTCAGGTCACGATGTAAAATACTGCAAGGTGGTTTACAGGCCAGTAGGCTGTTTATGTAGCACATGGTAATACAAGTACAAATGGTTCAATACTTAAGAACCCCCCACACACAAACACATTATTTATCCATGTAAATTGAAGTGTTAATGTTTTGTGTGTGTCTGTGTGTGTGTCTGAAAATGAACAAGACATTGTGGACGGAGAAACAAGACATGAATAAAAACAAACCAGAAACAACAAAGTAATGACAAACAAACAACAATCCTGATAACAGCATGTTACAATCAAGTGATATTAAATGTAAAGAGCAGCTAAATAATATGTAATAATGGAAAGATTATAGGGGTGAAAGATAGGGGGGGTGAGAGGGAAAATGATAATTATATTCATGAACCATTTAACCCCTGATGCGTCAGCGCTGACGCTTTGTGAATGGATGCTTTAGTTTAAAAATACAAGGTTTTGTTTAGTGTTATTTTACTGCTAATTTTATTCATGGAACTGATGTACAGGTGTCAAAAAGCAACTGATTTAGAAAAAGAAAAAGCCCAAACTAAAACTACTGAAACCAAATTACAACACTCAGTCATTTATTCCTTTTTTTTCTCGCGTTATTTGTTATTTTGGGAATATTTACTAGTTTCTGTTGATGTTACTTATTTGTGTTTATTTTAGTATTTTTCTTCAATTGTGTTCTGTTAGTGTCATACTCTATTCATGTTTCATATTATGTTAGTTTAATATTCATTTTTGTTCATTTTACTGATCACTTTGGTAGTTTTTATTCATTTTGTTGCTTCTTTTTTTACTGTGGACTTGCTTCCATCTCAGGAGTTAAAGGGTTAATGGTAACAACAGCAGCAGCAGGGAAATATATAATATAGTTTAATTTGCTAGTATTATTGTGGTGGTGGAGGTAGCTATAAATACAACAATTGGTCAAATTTAATATTTGTATAACTCGCTATCATATTGAATTTATATAGATTAATTTGAATGAATACACTGAATGGAGGGGGCGGAGCCAAACACATTTTCATGTCTTCATTTAATGACTATGACTGGAAATGGACTGCAAAAGAAAAACATGTTCTTTATGTAGCTTTTGTTTTAATTAACAGTCAATTACAAGACTACTGAACAGACTACCTTTTTTTCATGAATTAAATATACCACTCACAGACCTTGAAACACATTATCGGTAGCAACACATGAACAAAAGCTAAGTTTTAATATTTGCTTTCACATAGAGTTGTAACAGTATTGAACTTTACAACATTTCTGATCAGATCCATCCTGTTGAGTAGTAATTCTTCTCATCTGGCCTCTGCCTTTCTCTAAGCCCCTACAAGTGAGCCCCTTGGACTGTGCGTCGATGACATCAATGATACCTCAATCTCACTGAAGTGGCGGCCGCCTGAGAGGATCGGCGCCGCTGAACTCAAGGGTTATGGGGTTGAGTACTGCAAGGAGGGCAGTAAGTGCTGGAGCCAACCACTGCATGCTTGTGATAAGGGAGGTTTTTTATAGCCTTATATCATGAAGGTTTACCGACAACAATCAGTTTCGCATTGCGGGACATGGCAACAACACTTCATTAATTTCCACCATCAGAAAGTCTGATTTAGGGTAATCAGGTTTATTGTCAAATATGTGTGCCATATCAAAAAAGGTGTGATGTTCACGTAAAAAAAAAAAAAAAAAAAAATATATATATATATATATATATATATATATATATATATATATATATATATATATATATATTAGAAAATGGGAGTAATCATGATGTTGACATTGGTGGGAACATAATTTGACGAGAGGCAACAACAAAAAAGAAATAAAAGAAAAATTTAAATTAAGAATACAGCAGCTAAAAGAATTTAAATAACGTCTCATTTTGTTTTTGTCAACAAAACAAAGATATTTTGGGAATGTTTTTATTTCTTAAACCACATCTTCGTCTCATTTGTCATGTGATAAAGGTTTGTTGATGACAATATTTAGTCACTATAAGGCGCACTGTTAATGATTCTTTATATATAAAGGATTATAAAGTGCATTAAGTGAAGTCAAAATTATTAGACAAAAAGTGAAAATAATGAGATAAAAAGTCAAAATTCCCAGTCCCAAAGCACAACCAGAACTAATCCATATATAAAGCGCACTGTGGTTTTTGAAGGAAATTAAAGTCTAGTCCAGAAAATACAGTAACCTTTTGTTTCCCAAACGTCATGTAATTTCCCATTCAAATATTAATATGGACATTTTACAAACATCCAAATATTAGTATGGACACGTCCATAAGCAATCGTACGCCCATGTATTAGACCTTGTTAGAGCATCCACATTGCAATGTATATGTGTCAATAGACACATGGCAGGTCGTGCAATGTAGGAGATGAATGAGCTCAACATTTTCTCATCTAATTTCAATAGAAACTGACACACACTGAGCACATCACAATCATTCTGAACCAGTTTGAAGTGAGTCACTGGTCACAAGACTGAAAAATGAGCGACCAACAAGAGAAAAATCACCCAAAAACAAAGGCTTGTTGCCAGAAAGAAAAACATGTTCTTTATGGAGCTTTTGTTTTAATTCTCAATCAATTAGACAATTAAATATACCACTCACTTGCAACACATTATCAGTAGTTAGTTTATACGCAGTTAGTTTAGTCAGCAGTACATGAGCAAAAGCAAAGTTTTACCACATCACTTATGTGGAATTATTTCAGCTACAAGAAGGATGATACTAAAAACGTATGTTCTGTGTCGACCACTAATCTGTTTAATCATTTATGTCAGCACCACACAGCAGCTGACACGATATATTGCAATATTTATCGCAGGGTTAAAAATATCGCAATGTCATTTTCTTTTCTTTTCTTTATCCAGTAGATTTTTGCTGTTTTTTTCTTCCTCTGTGCTCTTAAATATTTGCTGTGTGGTGGCTCATGTCATGGTAAGACTCTGCCTTCCTGTTTGCAGCGAATGAATGGATACCCGTCAGTGAGGATTTGACAGATCGGACGTCAATGATTGTCAGAAATCTTACCACTGGTGACAAGCTGCAGTTCCGTGTACGGGCCTACAACATGGCAGGACCCAGCGCTCCTGCCACTCTGGCTCAGGCTGTCACCATCAGAGAAATAATGCGTGCGTATATTGGAATTAATGAGCTGTATGTTCACGCTTCTATGTTGACATTATTCTGTTTGCTTTTCTTTTTTTAAATAGAGCGTCCAAAGATTTGGCTCCCGCGATACCTTCGCCAGACCCTCATTAAGAAAGTTGGAGATACTGTCAATATTGTGATTCCTTTCCAGGTACAGTAAGAACAAAGAGAAATAAATTAAAAACTGTATTGAACACACTCAACTATTTTAACATTTGTCTCGTACAAACCATTTAGAGACATAGTATTAGGCTGACCTGCAGACATAAACAGAGTGGTGTAGTGCAGAGCATATGGCAGTAGATAGAGTATGAACTACTTATTTTTCAGTCACAATTAGGTATATGCACTTCAAAATATGGAGGACTGACCCTGCCATATTGAAAAATAAATATAAAAAAAATGGCTTGATACATTTATTTCCATACAATTTATTTATTTATTTATTCCTTATTTATATTTTTGCTTAATTAATTTGTATCCCTGCATTTATGTGTGTTTTATATTTACATGTCCTTTATCTTTTTTCTTATTTATTTCTATATTTTATTTTCATCTGACATTGTAATAATTGTATAATAGTAAGCAAATACTACTGATGGAATATTTAGGTAAACTTAATAGAGTAGTATTTTATGTCACCGTTGGTAAAAGGGTGTTTTTCTGAATTGCTTGAGAAAAAAAAAAAAAAAAAAAGACAAAAATTGACAGTATATCCACTTCTCCAGGGACCATTACACCACTGCTTACACAGTTTCTAGATGTGGTAGATTTTATCCTGTCATGTGTTCATGTATGCTGTACTGCATTTGTCCAGCAAACTGTTTTTGGCCATACTGTAGTAATGTGACTTCAAGGCTATTGAATTCCAAAAGTACTAATATCTCCCCAAATGATGGTCCAATCAACTTGCCGTTTTCGCTAGTCTGTTCAATGACCAAAAATATATGTAAAATTTCAGTCGTCAGCTCTTTCTGAATTTTGTATGACTCCCCAGACACACACATATGGAAGCCACATGGCTTTTATTATATAGATAAATAAATAAAGCATGACACTAATTACACCAGGAAACAACTTTGGCGTTCTTCAGCAGAAACTTACCTAACATGCTAATGTCATCATACAGGCAATAATTTGGTTATGAAATAAATGTTGTTCCAATTCTGTCACACCCACACTGTGGGTTCAGTGGGGTGAAGCCAATCCAAATCAACGTTATGAATACTTCAATTTGTGTAAAACTAATCTTTTCCCATCATATCAATACTAAGTTAAAATTCTTGGAACAAAAGCAAAGTGTGGGCTTTAATAATGTTGTCCTGAGTCAATTCCAATCCATTCTATATAATGTAAAATTAGACCACTATTCAGCCCTACAAAGCAAAAAGGCAGTAAATGCATTTTTTGGTAAAATTAGTTATTGTGGTTTTTTTCAACATTCAAGTCATTCTTCGTCATGTAACAAAATATCTCATCTCAAATCTATGTCATTTTGGAGAAAATTGGTGGGTGTTTGTACAGTAACTGCAAAAATTACTAGTAAAACAAAACAGCAGTAAAGACCATTACTGTGTTCTTACCAATGCCCATTTAGGACCCTGCCTCAATAGTTTACAGTGATCCTGTATTAGACTGAAACAGATGGAATTACCGTATTTTCCGCACTATAAGGTGCACTGACAATGAATGGTTTTCATGAAGGTTTAGACAAAATTATGAAATGAAAAGACAGAATTATGAGATAAAGTAAAAATTATGACATAAAAAGTAAAAAATTCATAAAAATCCAGAATTATGAGATAAAAAGTCTAAATTCTCTGTTACTAAACACTACCGGAATTAATCCATATATAAGGGGCACTGTGTTTTTTGTAGAACTAGGTAATGTGCAGTAACAATACTGCCTCATGTCCAATAATCTACCTACAACTACCGGGGCTGAAAAACAAGAGTCTCAGTGTGGCGTATGTGCAGTTACTGCATTTTTACTTTGTATGACAGAATATAGGCACTCATCATAAATGCATCTTCTTGAAACAGAAAGGGGAATAGTAGTAGTAAAGCATTTGCTCATAAACAAAAATGTTGTTTTAACATTGATGAAGACAACCGGCCCAGAAATGGATTCTGCATTTATTAAACCTCATGTGTTGGTTAAACTATTGTTTGGCTCATTGCATTAACAGGTGTGCTAAAGCTGCATTTGCGACAGTAGTTAACCCAGAAACGAGCCCCAGAGCCCAGTAGACCTGTTAAAACCCACAATTAACACAGGATTTATGAAACTACACTCTTTTTAGGGATCTGCTTTAACCTCCTGAGAACCAGATAAAAGTGTTGCTTTGTTTATTATTATTAAATAATTTAAGTCAAAATAACATGACACCTTTTTTGTTTTGGGTTGGAAATCTGATTTAAAAATGTCTGCTTGTCAATAGAACACCTCAAACTCTTAGTTTAAATATTTAGGGAAAAAATACATCAATAAATGTGTGCCTTTAAAAACTAAAATATCTGGATAAATGTAATAACCAACATTTCATGTGTCCATAAATGTCTACAAACAGTGTGGAAGCCAACAAAATGAAATTTTTACCCCAGTATTTTGTTTGTTTTGTGAGTGTGCGTGCGTGTTTAATAAAACTGCAAAAATGTATTGTCTGAAGAGGTTAAATGTTAAACGGTATGCCTCATACTTTATTTTTTTATTACTATTCATTTTATTTTTTTATGTATTAATTTTTGTCATATAACAATGCAATCATTTTTTTGCATAATCCTGTTGAAAGACTAAGAGACAAAAATATATAGATGAAGAATAACTTATTTCTTAGAGGTAATAAATAGCTATTGTGTAAGAATCAGGAGAACCATAGATAGAATATTAATTCCTTAATTAATATTTTCCATAAGTAACTTAATCTGATGTAAGGATCTTGTCATTAGTTCATCACAGGACTGTCATGTAAAGACAAACAGCCATTCACTCTCACCGTCACACCTACGGTCAATTTAACGTGACCCACTGACCTATTTCCATGCATGTTTGTGGATCGCTGTAATGAGAAGACCCAGAGAAATCTCACATAGACATGAGAAAAGTAAATTCCACACAGAGAGGCCTTATCCAGGACCTTTTGGCTGTGGGGTGACACCCCCACCTACACGTACAATTTAGTATAATTATATGTGTTGCCCATAATTTTGTTTTCAGACACGTTCCTGTTTTTATTCTATATCTATGAACAATAAATCACTTAGATTAGGTTGAATTTTGCTGATCCTTTAGCCAGTCCTCAGTAAATTAAGGTTCCAATAGCAGTACAACACCAGATATACACACAAATAATATCACAACACAACAGTAAAACAATAATTCCAAAAAATGCATTTTGTAAAGTACTATTAGAAACAACAACAACAACAACAACAACAACAATAATAATAATAATAATAATAATAATAATAATAATAATAATAATAATAATATGCAGGAAGAAGAAAAGTAAATTACCAGCAGTAAGAAAAAAACTAATAATAAACAAACTAAATAAAAACCACCATAGAATTGCACATTTATTGGGCAATATTTATATCATAATCACTTGAAAAACCTGAAGCAATCTTGTCTCTACTTTGAACAGAATTAATTTTCCTCTTGCTTTTTTTTTTTTATCCAGTAATAAGTTACTTCACCAGTGTGGATCATTTCCTGAAGTGAAAAGTCCAGAATAGACAAAAGACTGGCTCTGTAATTTAATTTCTAATTATAACTAAATATTCCACACTGCACATTTAATATCTACAAATGTCTGACTACAGAAAATACAGGAGTCAAATATCTACTAACTAGTTTGTGGTGTGTTTGTACAGGGTAAACCCAGACCTATAGTTACATGGAGCAAAGACGGAGAACCGCTTAGTTCCCAGTTCGCCAGCGTAAGAAATAGTGAAACGGACACAATCCTCTTTATCCGTAAAACCGAGAGAAAACACTCTGGGACGTACGAACTCCAGGTGCAGATTGAAAATGTGGAAGACAGAACGAATGTGAACCTTCAGGTTGTGGGTGAGCAGGAATGGACACAGATTTCTGAAATGAACATCAGCTTTGGCCATAAGGATGTAATGTTATATATATATATGGTGTATAGATCTACCTGGACCTCCTGAAGCTCTGAAGATCGTGGACATCTGGGGCTTCAATGTTGCTTTGGAGTGGAAGCCGCCCAAAGACAATGGCAACTGTGAGATAACAGGCTACAGCATCCAGAAAGCTGACAAGAAGACAATGGTGAGAATGAACAAAATGATACAACACTAAAAAATAGCATCCATTATTTCTAGTTGTTCTGTGGTGTAAACAAATAAATAAACAAAGCCAACCAAAAGCAAAAGCCCTTTTCTGGAAGGCAGCTTGATTGTTGTTGAAACTCAATTGAATTTAGCTAAAATTGCTTATGTTACAAATTACTGCTCCAGACATCACGTGATCCCGACATGCAACAGTCCGACTCAAAACACGACCATATTGACAGGAAAGCAAACGGTTCAAATCACTGCTAGGAAGCTAGCTTCTCATTTCCCTGCTTTATTATGTCGAACTGGATATTGGTATGACAGCTGTACGCTAGATGGGTTCGGTCGGAGCGCATGCGCAGTTCGCTTCCGTACCTCTATCGCCCAGTTTTGGAGTACGGCTGCCTTATCAATATTCTGTGCCTTATTATCTTTAAAAAAAAATGGACATGGTCGACAGCTGTTGTGCCTCATGATACCAAAATAGTAGTAATGTCATTCAGTCTTTGGAAATGATTAACCTGAAATACAGGCTACAAATCACTGTCCTGTTAACTGCTGTTGATCATACAGGTGAAAATTCACCTATTTAGTTTTATATTAATTAATTCAAACTATGTTAATGTGGTCCACTATTTGTGTGTCACAGGCAGAGAGTAATTAACATACACGTAGCACATCGATTAGCCAATTTCATTATGTTCCCCGGCTATTTATGCTAATGTAGCTGTGATTTGGAGATCCTTACCTTTCCAGTAACAACGACGCTGTTTTTTGCCGATAGACTCCAAAGCTGTACATTTATCATGACTCCAGATTGCATTCATTTGTACCTTTTAAGGCCCTTGTAGACTCTCACAGACTAGAATAGGACGACTGAAAATTGTCCGGCTGTGTCATTACATGTGAAAAGCACACCTGGGGAACTATAAGGGTCCATTATGGTTAGTGTAACACGTTTTGTGTTGTAGTGTTCGATATCTGTAGCATTAAAGCGTGCAGTGAAAAGCTTGAAATCCATCAGTCATTCACACACAGGCTTTTCCTGCCAACATGGCGAAGTAAGCAAACAGAGTTACGTGACACCCGGCGCTCAAAGAGGAGGCTAAGCCACGCCCCTCTGCTTCCGGTCCATGGCTGCTTACCTCGCAAATGGAATGGAGCATTTGTCCATTTGACAAGTGCTCTGAAATTCAGATACGATAAAGGTTAAAAATAAATATTTGATGTAGCATAGGCAGACCACCCGTTTTTGATGGGAAGCAAATGAGACGTTAGGTTTTATGTGGGCTTAGTAAGAGACTACAATGTGTCGCGTATGTGACGTCACACACCCCTCAGCTCTGGCGTGGAGTCTGTGGTGACGTCATATGAGCGCCAGGCGTGTAGTCCAAATTCATTTTGGTTTTACTCGCAAATGACTCAGCCGTTGGTTAACAGAAGAATTTGAAACGCACATCAATAATTTTCATTTATTATGAGGTACAACATGTGTGTGATTCAGGCCACATGACAAACCAGATACAATTTTAGCATTTTGAATATCATTCATTTTCCGATCTCAGGCCCAATGAGCCTACCGGAAGGGGCGGAAACTTAAGCTCCCCATACACCGATCCGAGGAGCGATTTGTGTATGTCGCCATCTTGCGGCGGTGCCATTGCTGGGCACATGTTTGTTATCAAATTCAGCAAGGCCATCAGTAGGGGATTACCACCCACGTGACCCCTCCTGGCGTGTCCGCCATAGTGACGGTTTACCCTCCCTCTCCCTGAATGTAGTCAGCTGTGAAAATTCCTAATTTAGTTGTGAATTCTTCTTAGATCAGTTCTGATGTAACTGTGTTAAGTCAAATCTTAGTTCAGCTTCAGTTTTTTGTTTGTTTTATAGACATACATTAAATCAGATGAAATTTACATAGACGAAGCATGTGCTTTTTGGAAAATGCTGTAGCACGTCACCAATATGTAGGACCTAAAAGCCTATTCTGAGGATGTAAGGAGTATAAAATATAGATATTTATGAAAGAATGTAGGAAGTAAAAGTAAAATGTTGCCAGAAAGACAGATAATCAAGTTAAGTAGCCTACAGATATATATAAAAAAAGGAATGCATTTTTTTGTACTATAGGGTACACTAGATTATAAGGCACACTGTCACCGAATAACATGTCAAATACAACACAATATACTCACTTTTTCAGTTCAGTCCTTATACACACACTGTAATATTATGGTAAATTACAATATGACAGTATGTATTTCTCCACATACTGTGAGCACCGTGTATGACACAAAATCACTTCAAAGGCACTAAACACAACCAGAATTAATCCATATATAAAGCGCTCTGGATTATAAACTGCACTGTAATTTTTGGAGAAAATTAAAGGCTTTTAAGTGTGCGTTATTGTCTGGAAAATATGGTACAGTCACAAAGTAACTTAGTTACTTCCCACCTATGGAAATGAAATTATTCTAACCCTGGACCTTCTATGAGACGACAGCAGTAAAGGTTTTTTTATAGTCTTCAAGAACAGAGAATTTTTTTCTCTGTTGCAGGCCTGTGAGTAAACAAGTAATTTTTTTCTCACAACCCTGGTTTAGGAGGCCTCACAGCTTATTCTCGAAACATCATCCTGAAAGAACTTTTCTCCTGTGGCGTCCTACAGCTATTGTGTGATCACTCAGATATTTGAAGTGGGTGTAGTTAATATAGAAAAGTGGAGGATTTCCCAGGAGTTCGGCACTTGCGTTTCCAGTGAAGTGTGACACATCCTGACCAGAACTAACTTTGTGGTTGTTCTCGGCAGTTTGAGAAAACACACACACTTCTCTGTTTTTGTGGAGGTTGTCCAGGACTTAACCTCTGAACCACCATTCCTCATGTATGTGTGATGGAGTGTGTGAGGGTGTGATCAGCTATTGAAACTGTGTGTGTGACCTGTGTAGGATCGAGGTGTGTGAGGATGGGTGAAAGGGATAGTTGTGAGGTTGTGATGGTTTGGCCTTAAATAAATCTCAACAAATATGAGTCACACATCTTTAACCCATAAGGACTTGGTGCTACTTCTGTGACAGTTTCCAAGTGATATTTTCTCTCCGTTTCACCTGTTTAAGTGGTTTATCACCATTTATTATTTCCTCCACCAAGAATGGATAGACAGACAGACTGTCATCATACAACTATGTACAATGGTATTTGAGCATCTCCTTTCAGACAGTAAAACATAAAAAGTTGATAAAATAAAATAAATAGTAACTAAAGATGTGAGTAATACACGAATAAAAACATACATATATATTTAATAAATATATTTAAAATATTTCAAAGATTGCACAGCAGCCTGGATGGAAGTAAAAAAAAGTTAAAATCACCCCGTCATGTCTATTGCACTTATACTGGGTGGGTAAGTGTTTTTCCTGGCTCTAATGCAACTGTAGTGTCTCCCTGCAAGATCATTCGAAGAGTTATGGACCGATTTTCAGGAAATGTTGGAACAAGTGATTACATTTTTGTGATGGTGGGAGACTGATCTGCCTTGGTGGAGGTCTAGGCTTGCCAAGCACTTTTCTAGTTATATACATACATACATACATATATATATATATATATATATATATATATATATATATATATATATATATATATATATATATATATATATATATATATATATTTTATTTTTTTTATTTATTTATTTTTTTTTTACAAATTAGCATTTTTCCCTGTCAATCAGTTATTTTATATGTAATTCCCTATATTTAATATAGAGACCCATGAACATTCTACCTTAATTTAAAAGTGAGAGCAAAAACAAAAAAGAGAAAAAATTTACTTTTTCAGTCAAATCTATCAGAAACTGAACCTAAAACAAGTGTCTCTATCCACTGTTATTATTATCCATGGGTTTTACTGGTGAATCAGTGTTGTAGAAAAGATGGCTGAGTTTTCACATTCACTACAGAGCCTCTGAACATCCAAATGGGTCATATCTGATGACCATGAAAAGTTGGTCAAATGTATTTTTGACCAATTTACATGTATTTATATGATTAGTAGATTATTAGGCTTTAATCATTTTAGGTCAGTAAAACCCATGGAGTTTGATAAATGCATAAATACATGATTTATACTGAAAAGATGCAAAATACAGATGACAATGTCATGATAAATGGTGATAACTCACTAAAGAAAGGCTAAATAAAGATCCATTCATTTGGTAACTGCCACAAAAGTAGTACTGGATCTTTATGGGTTAAGTAAACAATCTGAGAACTTCTGAAAATGAGTAATTCCATCATTTTATTCTACATATGACTGCACAGTGTTAATGAAACTACAACTGACTCACTATGTGACACCAAAATCCTATTTTCATGAGTAAGTATGAACATGTGATGGCCACTGTGACACATGGAGGTATTTTCACCTCCTTTCAGATTCACACACTCTTATCAAGCAGCTCTGAACACTTCATTTCTTATGTGGTTCAGGACCAATGCATAATGGGCCTTCTGACTAAAGCTCCCAGTGCCACCATGCAGCACCTCGAGCTGCCAGAACTGAGACCGCTAGGAATGTCCTAATCTTATCCTTGTAGCCTTGACCTGGTCTGGATTGTCTGCACGGTGACACAGAGCCATTGTTCCTTTGCGCAGCATGACCGCTGACACACTGTTCATGTTTCACTGGAGTCATTATTAGATCACATTAATTTCAGTTGTATCCGTTTACACAACCTTGAGGATGGTGATTATCATGTTACCAATGACAGTGTTTTGGATCTACTGGATGTCAGAGATAGTTACATAGAAATATAAAAGTCTTACACATGTACTACAAGTTCGTCCATATCCTATTTCAATTAGAAGTCTAAGAAATAAAATCTGAACTTTGCCAGTTACTAACCAAATGCTAATGTTGTCAAATTGAACAAAAAACAATGAACTGAACTCAGACCATTTGAATGATTCAGGGCTCAGTGCAAAAGTATCACTCATTTTAGATCAGAGGTTACATATGAGTCAGACCAGTAAAATAACAGTGTTAAATAGTCTTAGAATAGTCATAATGCATATTGATTTGTTGGTTTGTTAACCCTTTCATGCAGTTGTCACTACAGGTGACAGATATTCTTCAGCTGTTCTCTTGTCTATTTATGGATTTGGTTGTTTTATTCCATATCAGCCAACACCATGGACTCATATGCACCATCCCATAATACATGTATTAGGGGATATGCTATGCTATGCTATGCTATGATATGCTATGCTATGCTATGATATGATATGATATGATATGATATGATATGATATGATATGATATGATATGATATGATATGATATGATATGATGCAATGCAAATGCCATACGAGATAAGATAAGATAAGATAAGATAAGATAAGATAAGATAAGATAAGATACGATATATGATATGATTGGCCTTTCAGGGTTGAAGATGTAAACAGAACCTGACCTACACTGTGTCTTCTGCAGGAATGGTTTACGGTCTATGAACTGTACAGACGAACCAACTGTGTGGTGTCAGACCTCGTCATGGGGAATGAGTACATCTTCCGTGTCTTTTCCACAAACCTTGTGGGTCTGAGTCTAGATCCCTGCAACACAAAAGACAGTGCTTACATCCAGAAAACAGGTGGGAATTCACACAATGCATGCTGGTTATTCTGTCTGTTCTGCAGATACACTATACCCTGATATGTCTCCTCAGGTATAGCGTACAAGCCACCAAACTACAAGGACCATGATTTCTCGAGGGCTCCTAAGTTCACGCACCCTTTAGTGAATCGATCCGTCATTGCAGGATATAATGCTACGCTCAGCTGCTCAGTCAGAGGCATTCCAAAGGTCAGTGAACCTGCTACATGAAAATGTCAAAAGGAGAACAGTTCTGAAGGTACCGTTAATTCACATGCAGATTGGATAATAGGTTCTGTCAAAAAAAAATTAAAATAATTTTTTTTTTTATTTTTTAATTTTTTTTTTGATTTCAGCATAAACATGTCCCATTAAGAAAAGCATTAACATACTGTTTTTAGCTCACCTGGACAAAGTCGTGATGAGCCATTGCCATTGTGCTTTGTCTGTCGTCAGCGTCGTCCATCATCATCCATCATCGTCCAACATCGTCCATCATCGTACATCATTGTCCATCATTGTCCACAATTCACTAAAATTGCTTCTCCTCCCTCAATTCTCAACAGATTTCAATTCTGGTGGTACTAGAAAAAAATCTGAAATTTTGACTTCAATAAATTGTTGTGAAACTCAGTGTTATGGTCTGAGTCGTAAATGATGAAACACGTTGAAATGCACCTAAAGAAGAAGCAACAAAATGGGGGAAAAAAAAAAAAATTAATCAAATGAAACCAAGATAAAAGATGAAAATGACTTAAAAGATACAAGAAAACCAAGGTAATGTTTAAGATGCAACTTGCTGGAATTATGCAAAACTTGAAAATGATGGAAAATTCCCCACAATACAAAGACTAAGCCAAAGACACAGCAAAAAAGAAATGACATAAAACACTGAAGGAGATGCAACGAGACAAAACCAGTGATAGAGTCAGAACATAGACACCACAGCATTTTATGACGTACATCTCCTGAGGAACATCTGTTGCATCATAAACTAAAAATGTTTTGGAGCCACAGTTACACATGAAACAGTATAAAGCAAATAAAAGTTGTCGTGTCGTCATGGCAACCTTAACTGACACCACATCCTGATGTTAAATCCAAGACAAATGCAGCATCAAAACAACTACATTAGTATATTAAATACTGATCTAGTACTTTTACTATTATTAAGGAACAGCAGAGTTATGTTTTTGCCAGTGTTTGTTTGTCCATCTGTCAATGTAACTTAAAAAATAGTGGATTGATTTGGCTGAAATTTTCAGGAAACACAACACAAAGAAGACATGATTCCATTACGGTGGTGATTAATATGCGGGGTGGGGTGCATCTTAAACAGTGGTACGACTATAACATAATGACCGACAACAAAAAAAAAACCTCAATTAAAAATCACAGGTGATAAAACACACATCTGTCATATTTATTTTTACCTCATCAGCCCAAAGTGACCTGGTACAAAAACAAGATGGACATCACACATGAAGCCAAATACCGAATGCTCAGTAAAGAAGGTGTTCTGACGCTGGAGATCCGTAAGCCGTGTCCGTTCGATGGAGGCGTTTACATGTGCAAGGCAGTCAACGACAGCGGAGAGGACACTGTGGAGTGTAAACTAGAGGTTCGCCGTAAGTATTCTGCTGAGTCGCCCTGAAACTGAAACAGCTGTGACCTCATTTCACTGACCTACTTTTTTATCTACTCACTTCATTCTGCTCAAATTTATGTGAACGTCCACAGTCTATAATAAAATACATACAATTAAATGATCCATCCATCTATACATCCATCCATCCATCCATCCATCTATACATCCATCCATCCATCCATCTATCCATCTATTATCTATCTATCCATCCATCCATCCATCCATCCATCCATCTATCCTTCCTTCCATCCATCCATCTATACATCCATCCATCCATCTATACATCCATCTATTATCTATCCATCCATCCATCCATCCATCCATCTATCCATCTATTATCTATCCATCCATCCATCCATCCATCCATCCATCTATACATCCATCTATTATCTATCCATCCATCCATCCATCCATCTATCCTTCCTTCCATCCATCCATCTATACATCCATCCATCCATCTATACATCCATCTATTATCCATCTATACATCCATCCATCCATCTATACATCCATCTATTATCCATCCATCCATCCATCCATCCATCCATCCATCCATCCATCCATCCATCCATCCATCCATCCATCCATCCATCCATCCATCCATCCATCCATCCTTCCATCCATCCATCCATCCATCCATCCATCCATCCATCTATCCATCACAATTATTCATGGTTTTATCTCCTTTATGTAGGTGTTAACCACTTCTTTACTAATTTGCACTCTAATCTAAATGCAGTTTTATGTAGACATATATTTATTTCCCTTTAATTTGTATTTTTATTACATTTTCACAAAACTTCATGAACAAACACCCCAAAAAAAAAAAAAAAAAAAAAAAAAAACAACATTAGCATTTGTCTATAATCCATGTCGTACACTCTATGGACCTAAATCTTACATTTTTCCAGGTTATGTGCAAAGCTTCCTCTTTGGTTCTCAACATATGAAGTCAACTTCTCCAGTCACATTTTTCCAGTGTATACAGAAATCATGCTCCACATTTCCCTTCATATGTCAATTATGTTCACCACATTTTCCTTTGTGTGTTGACCAGTATTTAATTTCAATCTGATTTTAAACAGTACATTAATAACACCACTATATGATGATATTTCTGTTTGATTTACAGCTCAAATCCCAAAAGAAGAGAAGAAGTAAACGCTCAGGATGAGATACTGAATGTTTGAGTGAAGAACAGATCGATTTGTCTTTAATGTGTCCTGCATGTCGACGGTTTGGAGTCATTAGAAATGTCCTGGTCTGCCTGACTGTGTTTCGCTTGTATTGTTTTGTTTTGTTTTGCACTTCTCTCTTCAACATTGATTAGGATTAAATACACACTGTTTTTCCCAAAATTGAGAATATCCTGAAATTTGCCAAGTGTCAAATATAAACAGTATATTCTGTTTAATGTTTCAGCATTTTTCTGGTTATGGCATATGCTGATGTTATTGTAGTTTAATGAGGTTTCTATGGGCATCTACATAACACTGTCATTTTACTGCAGATTTTAATACACGTCACTGATCAGCCGTATATGAAGTCCAACATCCTGTCTGATAGAATAAAAAAAAAATAGAAAAGACTGTGGCTTTTACAAACATACAGTGGTGGAAAAAAACATTTTGGGACCCATTTTCCAAACCCACATGATCCCTTCTGAGTGTGTTCTGCTTGAAAAGATAAGATAAGTTATTAATTTATTAATACCACTATTGGAAATCCCAGGTTTACAACAGCACACAAGAGAAATTACGTCTATAAATAAACAAATAATTCCATCTACAATATAATTTTTAACAATAAATATACACAGTATACACATTAATATGAATATTAAATGCTAAGTCAAAGAATGCCAAAATTTTAGTTACCTCCAACAAAGAGGTTCTGTTTGATTCTGGGTTTGTCTGTCTGTCTATGAATAAATTAAAAAATTTGTGGAAGGATTTTCCAGTTATTTTTTTCATTTTACCAATAAAAAAATAAAATAAAAAATGCATATATATATATATATATATATATATATATATATATGTGTGTGTGTGTGTGTGTGTGTGTGTCTGTCTATTACAGCTACATGTTTCTGAAATGCAAAAAAATACTTTTCTGCAAATATTTCGGGGTAATATTTGAGATTATGTAAAATTCTAAGAGAGCCTGAATACTTTTTTTCCACCTCTTCTGTATTAGTCTTTCAGATTGTAAAAAACAACCAAAAAAATGCAATATTCTGCGCATGTAAACGTTGACGTCAACATCTGTTTAAACAGAAGTGAAGGAAACTGTGTTTTTGTTATGTATGTTACTAATTTATTTCATTAGTAAGATAATATTAGTATTTATGTATTAGTTGTATGTTTGTCACGTCATTAGTCAAAGTCACTAAATGATGCAATATTTATAAAACCATAACTTATTCAGCTCTGGACATTAGTGTTTGGTTTGGTTTTTCTGCATAAAATCTTCAATATATTTGCTTTAAAAACACAGGCGTTGGCTTTGTTGCATTATTAGTAGCTGTGTGTGTTGTATGTGGTGTATTTGTGGTGCAGAGCAGCTCCTGCAGGGCCTCTGGAGCACAGAATATGCAAAAGGCATTCCACTGATAACCAGAGGGCCTGTGGAATGGATGAGACTTGTCACAGGCTTAGTTTTATTGTAACAAGGCCTGAGTAAAGCCAAAGGTGTGAGGTATGTGCCTAATGTGCAGGCCACAGAGGATTGTGGGATAGCTGGGATGTCCTTTAACCACAGAGGACATGAATCAGAGAAGTGAAACACAGGCTGGGTTTCATCCAGTATCATTCAACAGTCACTCCTCTGATGTCTTTAATGTAAATATTTTTCATGCCCACTCAACATCCAGCTGCAAAGCGTCCAGACGGCTTTGTACGTGTCACCGGGCCGCTTTTCGCATACACAGTACCTCCTCCGTGTTTGCAGGTGTTTTGACATGAGGTTTCAGTAAAATCCACAAATTACATATGAAAAGGCTACAAGGTTCACAGGCTCATCAGATTTCATGTCAGTTTCTTGATGCAGTCCCAGAGGTTATTTTTCACTCGTCACCACATTAGAGCTGGCTGCATGAGCGAAGGAGGGCGACAGTGGTAGGCAACGCGACCAGAGGCCGAGGGTGAAAGGAAACTCCAATAAATGGCAAAAAGAAAAAGAAAAAGAAAAAAAAAACAGCCACTGGAACTGAAAACATCAAACACAAATCAGATATGTGTTGACAGACTTCAAAAAGTCGGACTGTAGATGTGACTTGACACGAGGAACACCAGCTGAAATTCCTGCAAGAAAGCGACTGCTAATATACTCAAGTTATCACTGCAAAAAAGTGCGTTTTTGTCATTATCTCATCACACTTAAAATAAAACATAATCACCTAAAGAGTAACTTTTCAGTGAGATATAAGATTTTTTTTTTTTTTACACAATAGATCTGAAAAATCTTATTTGAAGAAATTTTAATACGATCATTTTCACTTGTTGCATTGGCAATTTTTTTATTATTTTTTTAAATTAAGGAATAAATAAATAAATAAAAAACCTTGAATTAAGCAAAAACTAATAATTCTGCCAATGGAACAATTGAAAATGATCTTTTTACAGATCTATTTACTAAAAGTCAGTTCTTATATATCAATTAAAAATTACTCTTTAGGTGATTATGTCTTATTTTAATTGTCGTAAGGTATTTTGACTAATACACTTGGTAAGATTTAGATTTTTGCAGTCTTCTAAATGCACTTGAATGCATCAGTTTTAGAAACTGCCAGTCCTGTCAAAAAGTCCAGAAACAGTAGGGAATTTAAGTCCAATATAATAACATATTATTTCGGGTAGAAAACATTTGAATATTATAAAATGTACTTTATTTAATATGTTTATTACAAATATACATATTTGGTTTGGTAAGCCAAGGAGAAAAGATAAAGAACAATGTTGGCTTTGATAATATTTTTAATTTCCAGTAGGACAGACGTAACCTGACTGTCACCAGATGGTACTGTGAGTCACAATATCATCTGGGAATCTTCCACAACCGCTCCGTTTTCAAAGCAAGGCCCTTATCTAAAATCCTTGCATGTGATTAGATTAAAAATCTGTCTGTCATCTTGATTGACGCACCGCTTCAGCCAGTCACATTGAAGTCAAGCCACTTAATCAGTGAAAATAGTTTTCATCAGGTAAATACACATCAACAGAAGGGGTTCAAACTTACCATTTATTCGTGACGTGAACCTGGTCTACTACGATGCCCACCAAATTCGTCTGGTTAACATCGTAGGAAAGCATGGTTCTCCATTTATCCTTCAGCCATGACTCGGGGCTAAAGAACACTCCCTGCCAACATCCATTGCAGATGTGGTTTTCATTTCTTCCTCCCAGTTCCATTACTGTCAGCCCTAGTTTACCAGCCTCTTTGACTTGGTCCTCTACCAACTCAACCAGAGGGGTACCACAATAACTATCGGCTTCTGCACTTGTCCCATTTCTTTATCCGCCAGTGGAGCCATCTGATAGATCGAACTCTTGCCAAACCTGGTCGGAAAAAGAGCGAAAACGTAATTTACATTAACAAACGCTTCCAAAGCCATCCTCTGTTCATCTTTTAAGGAATGACCATGCGGTAGAGTAGACAAAATACTGGAAATAGCCAAGTCTATATGGTATCCCTCGGATACCTAACACACGCTGCCATTGTTGTGTATCTGAAAATACTACGCTGCCATTGCTTCTGCTTTACATCACACCACCACTGTTGTGTGAGCGTAGTGTAATGAGGCCAGATGACGTAAGTCAGGTTAGGATAGACCTTCAGTATCCTTGAATCTTGGTGCATGACAATGTGCGAGGCTTCTTATATCCTCCCAAGACCCAACACTGCACTTTTGTCCTCTGTAGGGGACAAACATTTGATAGTTTTACACAAAAAATGCTATCTATTACAGTGGATATTTCATTAAAAATGAATCTGAAAAAAGTGTTTCATTGTGCAGTTCCAAATCACGACAATTGTTTAATATAAAAAGCTAAAAATTTTCATTTCCCTGGGTCTCAGGAGGATATTCTGTATTCAGGACAAGGTGAAGAACAGCCTGGTTTAAATTTACATTTGGGGTCAAATGGGCTCTATATGGCAATTTAAGTTGTGAAGTCCAAGAACGATGGAAAATAGTATATTTTTTTTTGGCCACATTCTAAATTTCTCTTCACATTTCATCTGTGACATCACTATTCAGCCAAAAGCTACATTTCTACACAAAAGGGCTGAAATCTTTCATTATTAACTTTGTAAACAGGATTCATTCCCAAGTCCTATTAGGTTTCTATCTGTAACAGTAATGAAAATGGTTCAAATGATCAAATGACTTATTACTGAATAGTCTTTTGTTATTATTTGACACCCCAAGCAACAGAAACGATGTGCTAATACATGCATATTAAAGTTTTTGTCTGGAACACATCATTTTCCCACCCTTTCACATCTAAAAAGGCTATTTCTATTATAAGAGTTTTGGGAAATGTCATTAATAATTTAAGCCAAAGTGAAAATCAGTCTGTCAAAACCTTTACCAAATTTAGTCCATGATGAAGATTTTACAGCTTATATAGGTAGATAGATAGATAGATAGATAGATAGATAGATAGATAGATAGATAGATAGATAGATAGATAGATAGATAGATAGATAGATAGATAGATAGATAGATAGATAGATAGATAGATAGATAGATAGATAGATAGATAGATAGACAGACAGACAGACAGACAGACAGACAGACAGACATGTAAAGCACCTTTGAGTCTCCAAAAAGTGCTATATATTGTATTATTTTATATAGATACAATGGTAAACACAAATGAGTGAAAATAGTTTGTGTTCTTTCAAATTTATTCATTCACAATTTATAAGAATTATTTTTCTAAGAACAGAATAAAACACCTTGGGGAGATCTCACAAGACAACCTACAAATAAGATTTCATCTGAACTGAAGTGAAGTGAGACACTGTTTATAATCTGCATTATCCTGCAAGTTTATATCTATAAAAGATAAAACACAAAAATTCATAGTTTATAGTTTGGTTAAAAAAATAATCACAGTATACAGTACATAGATTCCTCCCACAATTTGCATTTAACTAAAAATGATGTACAACTGCGCGCATATGTGTGTGTGTGTGTGTGTGTGTGTGTGTGTGTGTGTGTGTCAACATAAAGCCAAGAATACAAACAAGATTAACAAAGAAAACAGACTTTTACAGAGCACTGCTGGTAGCCACTACAGTCGAAGAGGTAGCTTCCTTATTAGCATCCCATTCTTATTATGATTATGCACTTTTTTCCAAAAAATAATTTACATACAAATAACAAAGATCATCCTACTGAAAGGTGTGTACATTTTCACCAGAGGGGAAACAGACATCTCAAATAATCAACAGACATTTACATTGGTGCAAGAAAATACACAACCAGTTGATACAATGCCTGTGTAAAATAAAATAAAACACACACACAAATCGGCAAAATAAAAATCTAATTGGTGCATTATAAGGATTCTAGAATGTCTAAAATAGGTGGAAGAGAAATGGTTCTGTACATTGCCTAAATTCCTGAGCACTCACATGACATGACACATGTGGAAACATGCTTTGAGGGTGTATCCAGCTTAAATGTGTACAGTCATGCTCCGGCACATCAGCCAAACATCGGCCAATCCCTCGACACTCAAACTCCTTCAGCTCAGCTCCCAGGGCATACGAGACAATACAACACGGACAAACTACGAAATGAAACTGGATTTTACAAAGTGAGATGAGCATGAAGTAAAGAGGGAATGCAGAGAATTATCAGAAGGCAATTCCTGTCATTTTTATTTATATATATATATATATATATATATATATATATATATTTTTTTTTTTTTTTTTAATTTATTTATTTTATTTTTTCTATCATTATTCCCAGTGGATTTGATTGAATCATTAAGTCGAGCTCAGACTTCTTTTATGAAATCCACACATCCTTGTTACTGCAGATACTTGTTTCTAAATATCTGTGGTTGGATAATGATCAGGACACATTTCAATTAGGTCAATCCATTTTCTATATTTTGGCTCTGCTTCTGTGTGTTCTTGTTGACTCAGCTGGTTACCAGTCTTACGCTGCGTTTACATCACGTCAGAGAACAGGAAAACTGAGATTGCGTTCACATTTGATTTGGACGGTATTCATATGTTTTAACATAAACCAAATTATGTCTTAACCCGTTCAGGAAAAACAACCTATGAATTGATTTTACCCTGATGCCATCACATGATTGGACAAACCAGAGTATTTCCTGTTTGCATCAAATTGTGAAGTTGAATAAAAATGAAAGCATATTTTTTTTACTTGGTGTTAAATCTTTTTATCTGAAACACTTGTTTGCCAAAGAACATCTACACATAAGGCATCAGAAAAAAAAAAAGGATTTTGTGGTTGTGGTTACTCAAAGTACGTAGTGAAGCTCAAATATGAAGAGATAAAAATATAAATGACAGGAATTATCCTTCAGATTAGTTCTTGTATTATCTAAGCTACATGTGTGTGTTTTATGAATAATTACGTAGAGGTGCTGTTGTGTTGAGTTTTTGGATTACACTGTACAGTCATGATTTAAAGGCCACTTTTCTAAACCTGAAATCCACCCACACATTCCCACTGCTCAAAATAAATAACAACCCCACTCAAACCACCCAGCATAATTGTGGCTAAAACAGTGATATCTGCTACTTTAATCACATTCTTAGTCTTAGTAACATCAAGCAATGAAATGTTTATTATAGACTGGCATGTACTTATATCATTCTTATGCTGATTAAGATCACAGGCAGGCAGAAGTTATTGCTGAAGTTGAATTAATCCCCCACTGGTAGGTGAAGAAAACCGCGTAAAAAAATTACATTCGCACTGAAATTCTACAATGATTATAACATGTGCTACATTTAAGTTAAAAAAAAAAGAAAAAGAAAAATCAAAGTATAAAATTGACATTTGGGTGAAGAAGCTTGGAAATTGACAAGACACATAACAATTAAAACATTTCAAAAGCTTATAAGAACAGGTGAAACAGAGAAGTGTAACACATGAACTGATGATTGTAAAGTTATATCAGATCTAAAGCGAGAGGCAGGCACCGATGGCGACGTTCGTCTTTACACTGTTCTTTATCAAGCGGTCTGTAGTGTGACATGCTCAATTAGACCTCTGCTAGGCCAGACATACATTTGGAAATAGTGTCTAGGTTGAATCAGTGTACGGAGTTCCCTTTAAATAACTGCTTGCATCTCTGTTTAGTTTACACAGTAATTACAAACTTAAGTGCTTGATGAAGAGTCTTGTAGCAGGGTAGTTGGCACATTCTGTTGTTTGCTATAAAAATGTTTATATACTCTTGTAGCATAAAAATTCACATGACAAATATTTCGGAGCTCTGAAGCGTCCTCAGTCCTTGACTCGAGGTATGTTGTATGAGTAGTGTACAAGAGGAAGACCTCTGCTCTGACAGAAGCAGGCCCTGCCACACGCCTGGACCTGGTCTGAACTGTCCGACACAAATGAGTCGCCCTCGTCGGCGTACTCTGACTGAGCGGAGGGCGTGCCGCTGTCTGCCCAGAAGCCCTCAGAGCGCTGGCACACTGCAGCTCCCGCTAAGAGGGTGGGACAGCTGTGAGACTTCACCAAGTGTCTGCAGACTGTGGAGGATGAGGAGCAGGTCCTGGCGTGCAGTGCCGCCTCGCACTGCTCGCAGACGAGTGTTTCTCCGCAAAGCTGCGAGTACACCCCACAGTCAAAGCCCAGGTGAGTGGATGAGCCTCCGTCAGTGAGCTCTGACCCTCCGCCGCCGTCGTCTCCGTGGTTTTCAGCCTTCGCTTCCCTGGTCGCACCATGTAGCCTCAGCCAGTCCTCCCTGAAGGCTGGGCTGAAGAAGACGTAGAGCACCGGGTTCAGGCACGCGGGCAAGGGAAAGAAAATCAGGGTGACGGATTTGGCTATTTCAGGGCCGCCAGCAGAGGAACCGGTTAAGAGAGGGGCAAAAGAGAACGCCGCTACTGGGCAGAAGAAGATGCAGTTGGTGAAAATGAGCCAGGCAACGTGGCGCAGAGCGCCCGTCTGCTCTGGGTCCGCCAGCTCCACCCGGCCCAGGTGGCAGTACAGCTGTGTGTACACGGCTGCGGTGAACAGGTACGCCAGCGCATTGAGCAGCACCAGAACAACTGTAACGCTCAGAGTTGGGCTGTCGACGCCAGCGAAGGGCAGGCAGAGAGGAGACGTGGACTGGTCACTGGAGGTCAACAGAGGCAGGCAGGCTCCGGCAGCAGCCAGCAGACAAAGCAGCCCCGCGGCCAGACTGAAGCGTCGATCTCCTCTCCAGCATCCGCGGTGGCCACCGCTGTTCCTCCTGGGGGATATCATCACTTTGCCCAGAATAGTCCGCACAGCCACGCTGCGCTCCACGGCAGCCAGGGAGAGTAACAGCACCGCCCATTCAGAGGAGAAGACCGCCAGCGCTCCTGTTATCTGACAACCAGGACCCATCTCCCACCACACACCGAACTCAGCGAAGGAGCCCCAGGTGGCGACGTCGAGCACCGTCAGCACCCCAACGTAGATGCCTGTGAGCAGGTTGGCCAGGGCCAGCAAGCCCATCAGCAGCCTGGCTGGAGAAAGAGAGGGCGTGAAGGAGTGGGAGTGGCCTGAGGTTCGGTGTATGGAGGAGAAGGTGGCCACCAGCACCAGGCTGTTAAACACCAAGGACACCAGGCAGATGAACCAGACAGTCAGACGGATCATCCAGTTCCCCAGCAGATGCTCACAAGGTTTAAAGGCTCCTGAGAGTCAAAAAGGAAAGATTGTTAAAAATAAAATGGTCTGACTCATATTTTTTTTTTATTTATTTCAATGCGTGGGAGTAAAAAATTTAGGAGATGAAAAGTAAAAAGGTGATCATTACTTACCTGGTGAAGGAGAACAATGCATTATCATCGATATTCTTTCCACATCCTCTCCACCTAAAATGAAAAATGTAAAAACTCAAAAAGCCAAACCTGAATCATTGTAGTTTAAAGTCGAGTGCTGTTATTTTTTTCCTCCAGTAGTTGTAAACATATTATTTGCAAAAACTGACTTTAGCTGATGTGATATTTAAGCCTTTGTTTGCCAGTATTATTTTTCTCTATGATGTGTGTTATGCCTCCACCTATAGTACATGGAAAATAAAACTGAGTAAACCTGAACTAGACACTGAGTTTGAACATTTGACTTTTCTTTCTTTAATGCATTAAAGCACAATTCAACAGACGTACAACTGGATTCAATGTGCGACAACTCAGAGGCATGCACAAAAAGAAAAAAAAAAAAAAAAAAAAAAAATTCACTCTGTCAAATGCCAGTCATCTGGTAATTATCAGTGGTGTCACACACCTCACAGCCTCAATGGAACTTTCCGGTCAACGTGTCTCATTGCTTACAGATAAATAACCACAAATGCTTTCATACCTGTTGATTTCTTCATATCACTTTCCTCTGCAGAAGTTGTCATTGAGTCGCAGCCAACAAACGCACAGCACTGATAGGCATAAGGGACTGAGATGGATCTGCAAAAACACACAAGAATCATCCAGAAGGAGGGCAGAAAATCCTGCTAAGCTCCAATTTGATAACACCGGTGGTCTGAAATCTACCACATGAGAGAAAACATGAAATAAAAAGTGTTTGCCTTTCATATTTGTCCATTTTCATGCATTCATTAACATTTGGATGTTTCCATAGAGTGTCTAACTCTGGTGGATACAGGCCTAGTTAAAGTCATTAGTCTGAGATTCTCATCAAACAGTGAAACAGAAGCAGGTACAATGTCATTGGTTTCTGAAGTACAGCTACAGTATGTACAAGAGGACAAAAAGAAAGATGTGCAATTTTATCTTTATTCTACCTAGAACAATAGACACAGTTGCTCATTCAACAGATTTAAAGCAACTTGATTTGAGCATATACATAATCACCACCTTGTTGATAGGTTGGACCAGGGATGGGGGCATGGGTGGTGGTGGTGGTGCTACATATATAACATCATTTATGCTAGTATGAAAAATGAAACTGAAACTTAACATGCTTTCAATGTCTGATTCTCAACTTCTATGCCTCTACTATACAGAAGATCTGACATGAAATTTTCGCAACTTCTATCCTGTAGATGGGCCCTGTGAATTTGTCATGTTTACCCCACCCCTTACTAGCGCCCTAGCATATACTATACTTTAGCGTGTACAACACTGAACAACTAATAATGTGATTTGAAAATGTATTCAAGAAGTACAGAATAGAATATAATTTTTATGCATGTTATGCTGCAATAAAAAGCAACTGAGCAGCACCTTTCTTGATAGTGGCAGTAATTTATTTATTTTTTTCTAAAAGCATGGCCAACTAGAAAAGCACTCAGAGAGTGCAGACTCCGCCAAGGCAGATCAGCCCCCACAGGTGAAACCATAACTCTGCCAATTCCTTTTTGAGTAATAAAAATAAATAATACAATAATATTGAGTGCATATACATTAAAAAGATAAAAAGTAAAGAAGTAAATCCTGTCCAAAAAAAGCTTTGGTCTTTATATTGCAATATTGGATTATTTTATGATCTCAAGACCTCAGAAAACTTTGCAGGAAACTACATATTTCTTTCGCCTCACCTGAGTTTGGGTAACGTTTTTGCAGGCAGCACATTTTTCATCTGTGGGTTCCCAGAGAGTTTCAGCTGACTCAGGGCACTGAGTCCACTTGTTGGAATCACAGTCAGTGAGTTCATGCTCAGATCTCTGAAAAATCCCATTAGAAACATACAGATCAGCTGCTTATACTGGACTGGAAAAGACAGTAAATAAAGTGATAATGTGACATGAAGTGTTTATCAAAAGTGGAACACAGTTGTAACGCTCATTCAATCACTGACACACACTCAGGATATTTAGTTTGAACATATGGAAGGAAGCAAACAGTCGACCCTGTGGCTTATGAGCATCCATACACACCTTCTCATGCAGTGAAAACACAGCTCAGATCATACTCACAGGTTAGAGAGGGCAGAGAGGGTGAGGAAAGCGTCTTTGTCAATCACACGGATCACATTTCGACTCAGGTCCCTGTAAAATAAAAAGTAACAAACACACAACGAGCTTTAAATCAAGACATCAACCATTTTTCATACTCTGCTCTGTGTGTGCTTGTATTCCTATCTTTATGGGGACATAGATATGTTTACAGTCACACCATGGGGACCTCTGACACTATGGGGACCCCACGAGGGTTAAATATAAATAAGGTCTTCACTAGTAAAATAGAAATGACACGGCCCTATAAATACATGAATTTATTTTTGTTTTTTTCAAGAAATCCTCATAAAGCATGGGGGAAACAGATGCAAAGCAAAAACATGTATTTTTCAAAGGTTTGAAGTTGTGTTTACTTAAAAAAAATAATATTTGTATGTCATTTAAAAAATTATTTATGCATTTTTTCTTTATTACTTATTGTTATTTATTCTATTTAGAAATTGTTTTATTCTGTATTTTTTGGTTAAATTATTATTATAATTATTATTATTATTATTATTTATTCACTCTTTTTTAATTTTCAAATTTGTATTATTATTATTTATTTTATTTTATTACAAAAAATATGTGTTAACACTCACTAGCCAATGGCTACTTGATTTCAAACTTAGTCCTCATAAAACTAGTGTGTGTCTGTGTGTGTGAGTGTGAGTATAAAGTGAACTTACAGCAAACGTAGAGCTGAAAGACCTTGAAATGTGTGTCTGTTGATTTGTTGAATATGGTTGTGCTGGAAACTTCTGCAGATTGGAAACAAGATGGTGAGTGATTATAAACCTTGCTACCGCTGACACATTTTCATGTTCTTAAGCCTAAGAAACGTCCTCTGTAGTTTAACTTTAGTATCTGATTATCTTCAACATGTCAAACACTTACATCTCTTGCAGTCGGACACAGCCCTGCAGGGAGGGGAGCGCCTCGATCTCATTGTAGGACAGGTCTCTGAGAGTGTGGAGGAAAAAAAACTAAACAATCAGGGCTTAACTCATTCAACAGGAGTTCTGCAGGTTTCAGTAAATATAATGTTCATGTTGACAAAGTCTAAATTAGAGGCTGTCCACATAGGTATGAGTTTGGATGTATACACAAAAGTTATTGTTTGGAACCTGGGAGCAAACATATTACAAAACCTTTGCATTTCAGTTTTTATGACCAGGATATTTTTTTCTCAAATTAAACTATAGCCTCTCCTCTACTCCATAAAAACTACACTGGAAAAAAAAAACATCTAAATCTTACCAAGTGTATTTTTCTCATTTCTAGTCAAAATATCTCATCCCACCACCACCACTACTACTATTACTATAAAATAACACATAATCACCTACAGAGTAACTCTTAAAGTAGAAGTAGTAGTAGTAGTAGTAGTAGTACTAGTAGTAGTTGTTGTAGTAGAAGTAGTAGTAGTGGTGGTAATAGTAGCAGTAAGCAAAAAAAATAAAAAATTAAAACTCACTCAAAAGTTACAATTTAGGTGATTATTTCTTCTGTTATTATAGTTATTATGTCTTCTTTTAAGTGTGATGAGATATTTTGACTAGAAATGAGAAATATACTTAGTAAGATTTAGATTATTTTCCAGTGTAGTTCCATGAACCCCCACCCCCAACACCACCAGCTCCCCCAAATGTGTCCATTTACATCACACAGCTCCATATCTTCTTTGTTTTTAGTGCAATTCAGATGCAGCTCTTACAGACTGGACATAAACACCACAGCTTTTCAGTGGTTTTGTGTAGATGCATATTTCTTGAGACAAGGCCTTGTTTACAGAAAACTGATTTTAAAACAAAAAATTCACAAAACTAATGGAATGTTAGTTTTCATCTCTGTGTTGACAAGACCTTAGTCTGATATTTATTTACAAAGGTTAAGAGTTTATTAACATTTGCATTGGTGACAAAATCTAATCAGTTAATGTCACATTTAACAAGAAATAAAAAATAACATTTTCTCTTTATTTGGCTCAGGTGACATTTTATATTTTTATCTACCAGGCACAATTTCTTGTCATGTTAACAGTATTTTACAAATCATACTACACAGTCCTATGCTAGTAAAAGTACTTCCAGTTATTTCATAGAATTCTGTAGGCAAATGACAATGAACGTCTCTTACAAAGTTCGAAGCAACTTGATATCCTCGCACAGATTAGCAGGGATGGTTGATATTTTGGTTCCTGACAGGGTCCTGAAAATAAAAAAAACAAAACAATCAATCAGCTCCCAGAGAGGCACAAAGAAACACACCAGACCCAGAAATGCATTGAAGTTCACTCACAGGCTCTCTAAGTTGTTAGTGCTCGTCAGGATGGGAAAGTCCTTCATCATACTCGCCCCACGCAACATCCTGAAACACACACGGTGACAAATGAGAACGTGAGTGACATACAACTTAAAACTAAGAGCTGATATGAAATTGTCCTAAAGGACCCGGATGATAGATTTATCAGAAGTTGCATCCGACAGTGCTGCTTACAGTGAATGGAGGTCGGACAGGTTCTGAAAAGCTGAAGCACCCACAGAGGACAGAGGGTTGTCATACAAGTGTCTGTGAGGACAGAGAGAGCAGAAGGGGACAGTTCAGAACAACATCATTTCCTATGCGAGAATGGCACCATCTTCTGGACGCTCGTCTGCTGAGGGTTAACACTGGCTGTGGAGAACGTGTCAGTGTTGGTGTGTGTATAATCTCAGCGAGTGTGTGTTTGAGCTTACATAGTTCGCAGCAGTGGGTTGTTATGGAAGGCCCCTTCAGGTATGGAGGCGATGTCGTTGCTGTGAAAACCACTGTAGGAAGAAGAATGAGAAGGAACATTTTTACCCAACATGTTGTCTGACTGGCTGCTCAGTCCAATGAAAGACAAATGAAGCCTTGTTTTCTGTTTATGAAATGACACGTTACATATAGGTCAGAGAAGACAGGAAGTGAAACCTGTGTGATTTGGGCTTTTACACAAAAATGTATAATGTTGAAATGTCTTTATTATATTTTGATGTGTCTACGTGTGTTAAATAAGTGCACTCATAAGCTAGGTAAGTAGAATATCCACTGTTAGCACTTATATTTAGAGTTACAGTGTTAGCAGCTATGTGTATCCCCTTATTCCCCTCCTCTAATCTCTCTTTGTCTCTTCCTTTAACCCATTCTGTTTAACTCCAACAGGTCAAAGCACAAGACTATCCTCCAGAGTAAAGGTCTGCTCCAAGTGTGTGCTTTTCTGCTTGTTATATAGTATCTGCATAAGGACCCATAGACAACAGGATCTGCAGTGACTCACTTGTATCGTGTGCTGACCTGTGACCCCAGACCTCCTCCCTCACCCTCACCTGTCTGATGGATGGACCTGCCCCCCCCTCCTTCATCTACAAATGGACGTTCATCTATAGCCTGTCCGTCCATGGGAGTGGATCTCTCCTTCACTGTGGTTCTCCCCAAGATTTCTTATATTGGAATTAAGTCAGAATTAACCACTTTACAAACCAATTTGTAATTAAAGATCTGTAATTAAACCCAGCATCTACTTATTAACTCACTTTTAAGGGCTTTATTTTAGTGTGGTTCTTCCCAAGATTTATTTTTCCTGCTGAGAAGGAGGGTCTAAGGATAGGGGATGATTTTTTTTTTTATTTTTACTTTTTTATCTATTTCTGTGATTGATTGTGTTTTTGTAAAACCCTGTGAGGTGACATTGTTGTGATTTGGGGCTTTAAAAATAAAATTGAGTTAAATTGAATATGGACATGTCTCCTTACACTGGTACTAAGTGTTTGCTTCTGGAGGATTCTACTGGTGTCTGTGAATTGGCTTTAGAGTCCGCTTTACACTGGCTCTAAAAGTAAAGTGTCATGAGATACGTTTTGTTATGATGTGGAAATATATTTGATTATAATCTGATTGACTGAAATGATGGCTTCAAGTTCACAGTTTTACATTGTACTTTTGTGTGTCTCTTCAACACAGACATGAGCTCTAACAGAACAAATAAAGTGACAGCAACATCTATAGTCATGTGACTAAAACAAATAGAATAATCAGGATGACCGTTCGTTACTCTGTGTCCTAGTTATCTAATAAGTCAAGAGTTCTTTTATATTTCAGTGAAATGCCTGGTATCTGACTTCAGTATCAGCACAAAGTGTCCTCCCTCAGTGGGCTGAAACAGGACGATATACTCACAGTTCCTTCAGTTTGGGCAGGGCTTCTATCGCTTTAGGAAAAACCATCAGGTTATTGAAGTTAAGATCTCTGAAAGAGAGATAGACACAGGAAGTCAGCATCATGTTCTTGTACATTTGCATAATATATCCTAAACCATAATAAATTTACATGTAAATAAGTTTTAATAGTGTTCCAGGTAAAGACTATGCTTTCAGCTCAAGGCCACCTGCTAATTATAATAACGTAAGAAATGACACTGAAGATAAATGACTAGTTTTATTATTATTACACACTAATAACAACCTCTAAGCTAATACATTTTTTTGTTCAGTCACACTTCAGAAAACTCATCATACTGTAAAGAGGTAAAACACAACGTTAAGTTACTCCACACACTTAATTAAGTAATAAGTGTGGGTCTTTTCCAGAAATGCGTGAAATGGTCCAATCATCTGTGTAAAACTTCAAGATACTACTTTTAAAATGCTGTGAGAAAAGAAAAACGACACTTTCTCATATTTGGACATTTCATTTGATCCAACAGGTAACGATTGTGTTGTAGGAAAAAATTATTACAGAGTGTATTAACTATGGCATCGTAAGTGGTACATTATTATGCAAAAAATACAAATATAAGAACATTTTGGTTATTCACGGACGTTATGTTTAATATTAGGACCAGGAATAGAGGCATCGTCAGTGTCATTTAAAGGTCTGCGTGTTGAAGAGCAGCTGGATTGAGCTAAACCTATGACAAGTCCAGACTTTTCATGGCTGTGTGGCAGGAGGAAGTGAACAGTGGGAGGGCAGACTTGATAAGCATCGTGTACTTTGCGCTATTTATCCTAGAGCAATTAAAGGAGGAAGTGGACACAATGATGTCTGGAGGACTGGAGCAGAGGTGGGTGGGGGAGCTGTTAGCATACACAAACACACAATCATACGCACATACTTTACATTTCAAGTGTATGTCTCTGCACTTACAAAGTCTCCAGGTTCACTAGGCCAGAAAAACAGTTCTCTCCTATCTCTTTAATCCTATTGTTGTGAAGATGCCTAGGGGGAGAAAGAAGATAATTTAGTAGTTTGTTCCACAAGTTGGAATAAGTCACAGACACAACTTTTATTATCATCAGAAAACTCCAAAGTTTTGTGGTTTGCTAAAAATAATGCATTCCAAGTGTGATTTTTTTTTTGTAACACAGCATGGGGATTTGTTAATCAGGTGTCTGTCCTGTATGTGTACATGAAGATGGCTGTTCTTGTCTAATAGATTCAAGGTCTTTTCTTCCTGTTTATCCTGATGTGTTTATACTACCCTTGGAGCAATACCACTCCATGTGCGTGGCTGTGTGTGTGTGTGTGTGTGTGTGTGTGTGTACTGTATAAAAGACCCAGTGAAAAAAAGTGTCTGGACCAAATGCTGAAATACACAATTTACCACATATTTGTTCCTGTGGAACATTTTAGTATTTCCCACTCTGAAGAAAATAACATAATCCTGATTTAATACTAGAGCTCAGAGGAGAGCAATGTCTTCAAAATGTTATTTACATTGAAACTCCAACCCCAAATGGTACATTTCACTGCATATCAGAGGTGGTCAAAGTACTCACATTCTGTGAAAAAAATACTCTGGTAAAAATAGAAGTACTGATTCAACTCCTTTACTTAAGTAAAAGTTAAAAAGTACAATTTCTCTATTGTTATAAAGTAAAAAGTAAAACTGCATTTTGTTTTGTCATGAAAGCAATAATACTTCTTTAATCAGGAAAAATCTGAAAAGTTTCCAGACTATCAAAAAATAAAGCCTTTAAAATTGAATAACTTCATAGACAATATGTTTAAAGTGAGTTACTGTGTAGAGAATGTGTTTGGGTCAGGTCACAGTTACTGAGTTTAGTGGATATGGACAGGAAATGTAGGAAAAATAGAAGAAAAAAAAATCATACTTGAGAAAAAAATGTCATCATTATGAGATTAAAAAATGCATAATTATGAAATTAGAAGTCAAAACTGAGAGATAAAAGTCTGAATTATGAGATGAAGTCAAATATGAGAAAAGAAAGTATGTACGGGAAAGAAAAAGTCACAATTGAGAAAGCCTTTAATATAAGTCATAATTAAGAGATTTTAAAGTCAGAAGTATGAGATTTTAAAAATCATAATTATGAGATAAAAAGTCAAAATTATAATCATATAATCATAATTTCTGATTTACAACTTATTTTTTATACTGTCACATTTGTTTGAAAATGTAATGAGTCTATTCTGAGAATGTAAAGAATATAAAGTACAGATATTTACACGAAAATGTAGGAAGTAAAAGTAAAAAGTTGCCAGACAAAAAAAAAAAAAATACTCCAGTAAAGTACAGATACCTAAAAAAATCTACTTAAGTACAGTAACTAAGTACTTTTACGTAGTTACGTTCCAGCTCTGCTGCATATAGCATCTATGTGAACATATTTACCAGACTCTGTAGATATGTAGCTGCTGAATAATGGAATAATTCATTATTCTGAAAAAAAAGTACAAATTATACACATTTGAATTTAGATCTAAATATTTTTTCGTGCCTCGAAGGTAAGGATTAGACTTTCAGGCAAGGTGGCCGTAAGAAACGCAGAGACTTGGAAACAAACTATGTCTCTATAATAACACAGCTGTGTGCATTAGACTCAGCGTCCATGTGTTTCTTTCAACTCTACTTAGCACTAGATGACTTTGACTCCTTCAACTACTGCCTCGGGCCATTTTCATAAACAAGACAATGTTCCGAGTTGGTGTGCAAGCTTAATTAATGCTTTCAAAAAGTATACCAGCAGGTTGGTCCGGCTAAAGGTTTTGCATGAGAATCACATGCAAAGTTCAGCTGAATGATTCTGAAACAACTCAAACACTGTGGCTCTTCCATCGACCTTCATTCAGTGAACGCAGCAGGGTCAAATTTTAACATTAATCATATCTGCATATTTAATTATAGACCTAGAATTACTTTTATACTGACTGTCAAATTCATTTGTCAAGGTTTAATGTTTTTACCATTGATTGTAATAGTATCCTCTGGATTTTGTGTTTGCAATTTTGCATCAGTGTAAATCAGGTATTTTTCTGTAATTAATTCACTGATCATGTATGTGTTTATTAAAGCCCAGGCTAAATGTAAAGGTTATTATATCAAAGCTGAGAAAACTAAAGAAAAACTGACTTTTTCAGTAAAATATATCATAAAAACAACCATGTCCATGCACCATCACTTGTTAAACTCCATAGGTTTTACTGGTGAATTAATGACATAGAAGATGGTGGTGTTTCCATGTTCCCTATGGAGCCTGATGATTTATTTTTTTTTTACAATAACTATTTACACATATTGATAGGATTAGTGGTTTAAAGTGATAAGACATTTTAGATAAATAGATGGTTCTGGACGTAGGAGCCTAGTTAATTCTTCAGTTAAACCCTAATGTCATTTATAGTTCATGATAGTTTACTCGTGTTTATTCCTCTGTGTTTAATAAGCTACATTCTGACAATTTCTGTGACAGTCAAGACCAGAAGAAGCAGATGGAGGTTTTTTTCAACGGTTTTTAAGGAAGAAAAAATGCATGTCTAGTTAATGTTTAGCATGCTAGCCAACTAATGTCGGTTACCGCTGCAATTGGCAACTGGATGTTCATCGATCCCTGTCAAAGATCACAGGTTCACAGGTTCACACATTCACCGTTTCAGTTGTCGGGCTCTTGTATGTGCTGTCCAGCTCAGGGGAACATAAATCAGCCATATTCATTTTGGTCAGCCTTATTTTGTACATGTACTGCTATGAAGAGACCAAGAAATATTACATTTAGCAAGGATGAGCTAAAATATATTAGTCTATTTAAGCAGATGTGCATGTAGTGCAGATATTTTGAGCATATATGGGCTTTTCTACAATTACAGTTCCACTATGAAAGACATGTTTTAAAAAATAATTAGGTATTATTCATATTATGATCCAATTAAAAACAATATGTGACCCTCCAGCACAAAACCAGTCACTTGGGTCCAATTTAAGAAATTAAGATTTTATATTTATCTTAAAGCTCATTAAAAATGCTTGTGTTACACTAATTCAACCAATCAGAGGCCGTTTTTCAACATCGCCCTAGCAACAAGGGATTTTGTTTACTTGAGAAGGCTTTGTTCTGAGGCTTCCCATTCGCTCAAATATATAATTATGTAGATTTCTATTTAAGGGGTGTCTAGAGAGAATCCTGATCTTTCCAACGGTACCAAACATTTACTTAATTGTGGAAACCACCTAAATACATTTTTAAAAACAGCCTGTACATGGGGTGGGGTGTGTGTGTGTTAATTATTTTAATTCTAAATGGAATATGATGTCTTGGTAGTGACAAATTTTGGGTAGAGGAAATGTATTTCAATACCATATGCAAATAAAAAAAATGTAATTGACTACAGTTTTTGTAAATATGTGTTCTTTCGATGTGGTGCAATATGTATATGGTCAACATTTTTATTCAAAATAGACATCGACTATGTAACGTCTATTCGCTATAATTTTATTTGCATTTACACCTGAGCAAATGTAAAAGAACTAAATAAATAATATTAGTCCGTAACGGTGCACTCATTTGTACCAAACATTTAAGTTCAGGTGCACCAAATGTATGAATCATACATTTTGACTTCTCTCTTTGACGCTGGATGAATATTAATGCAACATAATGTGGCTGTATCATATGTTCATAAAACATGTTTTTTCTTTACCCACTTTTTCTTTTACTTTTCAGGAAAAAATAATGAAATGAATGAAACAAAACAGAGCAAATTCAGGAAACAATGAAAAGTGACTTTGAATTTGGGAAAACTAATGAATTCATTAAGAAATGAAAGTTATTTCCTTCCTTTTAGTTTTAATGCAGTTATTTAGAAAGTTAGAATGAGCAGAACCCGTGTGCAATACTTCATGTCCTCGACGGACGGCTAAGCAGTACCCCTATCATAGAAACGCTGAACAGTTCATGACAGTTCAGAGCAGCACTAAAGGCACGTAACCAACATTGAAGATCCTCCATCTTTTCTGATTTGGGAGCATTTTGGGTTCCGTCAGTTATGTTAATGTAGTGACACAAGTGGACAAAACAAGAGCAGTATGCTGGCATTGTTTTGTGAAGACTGGTTATATTTCTGGTAATACGTCAAATTTCATAACTTATTTAAAAACGACACCACCCATCTGCTAATATTAATACTACCAAGACAAAAACTGTAACCCCATTTGTTTTTACTTCATTAAAGGTTTCTTTTTTTAAAATAAAATTGGTCTCCTTCACTTAACTGAAAACGTACCACACTGAAATCTTTGTGTACCGTTACACCCGTAATAAGAAGAGACATTGGCAAGTATGTTAATCCCATTTTCAGTCAATTACTGCCGTTATCTGATAAAACATCAGATTATACTGTTCACATGAAATCAGATAATGATTGGAATAGTGATGAGTACGTAAACAGGCTCAGTGTCTTACTCTATTGTTTACTTATAATCGACTTAAAAATAAGTGCATTCCTTCTGCAATATTGTTTCATTCCAATAATAATTACAACATCAACTTGATAAAACTTACAGCACAACAAGACTGGTGAGGTTTGCAAAGGCGTTGTCTGGTATGTACGAGATGCGGTTGAGTGCCAGTGTCAGTGCCTGTAGATTAGCCTGGTGTCTGAGAGAACCAACTGGGACCTCTGTCAGGTTGTTATCATCCAACCAAAGATGGCGCAGTTGTTGAAGGCCTTCAAAGCTATCCTCAGGAACTGTGGTAATGTGGTTTGCATCCAGGCGACTGCAGATCAAAAGAAACAGAAATGAGAAGATTCATCAACTGATTAAGACACAAAACCCTGAAACCCTTACACAAAAACAACACATAGACATTATATGAAGACTATAAGCTCATTATGGAGGGCCGATTCATCCAATATTACACTTTTTGAGAAATGCCAAGATAGATGCCTGCAATATCCAACACAAGGCTTTGCTATAGACTATACACACACACACACACACACACATATATATGTATGTGTTTGTGTGTGTGTGTTTCCTGAATAAGTCAGATATCATACACTAAGCTAATTGTAACTACAGCAGTCTGCGTTTATGTGGTCGTCAAATATATGGGATCAGTTCAATTCAACGTGTTACACAACTCCTTCACACTATTTAACTGGCATATTACATTTTATGTTTCTGTTTTAAGGCCAACTGTTCATTAATATAATAATAGGTTAAAAAATAAGACATTAGCTTGATAATTAAAAGTAGCTATGTCTAACATTTATGTTGTGTTATAATATTAGTCCGTAACAATTTTTGTCACAACTGTCAAAATACCCCCCCCCCAGTGATTTATTACCATTTCTTATATTATATTATATTTTATATTATAATCAAGTATTTTTATATATTTACAACAATGATCATTTCAATGTTTATTAAAGCTCAGAATAAAAGGTTATTGTATCAAATAAACAAATCAAAGAGACTTTTTAACAAAACATTTCATGAATTAAAAATGTAAAAAAAAAAGTGCCGACAACTGGTGTCATTTGTAAAACACCATGGGGTTTATTGGCGAATCAATGTTGCAGAAGATGACAATGTTTATACGTCCACTACGGAGCATCTGAACATCCAAATGGACTATGTCTGATAACCATGAAAATATGACAAACTCCATTTTAGCTCCATTATTTACACGTATAAATTAGGAATAGTGGTTCTTAAACAGTTTAGAACAGTCAGTGCTGTTGGTTGGTGGAGGATGTTTGGATATGGGTTAAAACACACTGGTATGACGATTAAGTTTGTAACAAATTTTATTTTTGCACTATTATGAATATACAATCATTCTTTTCACCATCACCGTGCTGTTTTCTTCTGCTATCCTCCCTCCCAGAGTGTCTCACCCTCCCTCAAAATTCCTCAAGTGTCTGGGCTGGAAGAAAAACAGTCTTGATTGACATTTAGCTCTCTAAGGCTTTTTTACAAACCAAGTCCTGGCTCTGCCAAAGCATATTACTTCAACTGCAGACCTTAAAACCCTCACAGAGAAAAGACATCTGTTAAAAAGGAGGAAGAGAGAGGGGAAGCAAAGGACAAGGGGAGGGCTATAGACGGGTGGTAATGACTGAAGGCTGGATTTTCAGCACGTTTCTCCAGCTGGATGCATCTCTCTATTAGTTGCTGTCAGAATCAAAGGCACAAACGCTCACATGTAGGCGTCATTATGAGCTCAATGACACCGACTAGCATTAGTCTAAATGGACTGACGGTTATGAGTAAACACGGATTATTAACAAAAACAGTAAGTAGACATAAGAAGAGGAAAACTACAGATGTGCTGACTTAATCTACACTGACACTAAGGTACTGCACTGCAAAAAGCGTGACTGAACCATGCGACTTGACTGGAACCACTCTGAAATGACATTAACATCTCAAGTAAATAGGGAATAATTGAGCGACAGTATAGCAAAGAGCTCCTGTTGCCTTCCGACAGCAGTGCTTAAAGGCATAAGTACAGGAGGTGACAGCTGCAGTCACATTATTATTAAAAGAGAGGAATTGTCTTTACGTCTCTAAAATAAGTCACAGATCCATCTCCAAATATGACGCTGAAATGTCACCCCTTCTACTCAAACACAGATGCATAGTTTAACTTTTTTATTTGAGGACAATGACACACAAACCAAATCTGAAACTAATTAACTTTGAAAACAAATAACCACCAATAAGGAAGCGTGAATAATTTAACACTGAATCAGTAGAGGCATATCTGACAGATCTTGTTTGAACACATGCTGTCATTCTCACTGAGAAAACACCAGGCAGTGACCTTGGCCTGAACGCTACTTTTGTCGTTGTAGATCAACTTTGCATCCATTTGCTTATCAAATATTTAAGTTTAGATTTTTCCCTATACTTATAGATAAACCGTTTTGCCCAACTTAGATCCATAGTTTTTGTATTGTCTTTGTTCGTAACGGTCTCAAATAAGGTTGTGAGTTTGGCACAAATACTATAAATTCCACATTGGATAGTAATTTGTGTAAATACACTCCTCTGCTTTTCTAACAGTGCTGATTATGGTGGTGTATCTTTTTCCCATGGAATTCTTAGCAAAATACCTTTCCCATTAACTTAGTCTTTACAAGATAACTGAAAAACACAGTTACAGAACAGCTTTACATGAGAGTATTTTCTTAAATCTAAACATTTATAGTTGGGTTCTAACTCTATCTAACTGGGCCTTTTTAGGTTTGTAAGTGAGGCTCTACATCCTCTGCCCTATTAGGCCATGGTTGTGAACTCACAACTGATTCACTCCACATTCATCACAACAAAATATCTACTTGGGATTATGACAATAATAATTACAATCCCTGCAGCCGCAGCAGTGAGTGTTTCCTTAATACACTGGATATGGAACGGAAAAGTCCACTTGAAATTCAACAGCTCTTTAAGCACACAATATGTGAGTGTGTGTGTGTGTGTGTGTGTGTTGATGACTAACAGAGACTGAAGAGAATGAAGGTTCTTCAGGGCTGCACTGGGAACAGTCTTCAGTTGATTATTTTGGAGCATCCTAAAAGGTAGAAGGGAGGGAGACAGATTAAATAAAGGGTTCATTTTTTTTTTCCAAAAATCTAAAACACTGGTGATAAAATATAAGACCGAGAGCCAAAACCAGCTCAATAAAAAGTCAATGCGATGAATTTGTGAAGGGAAAAAATTACACTGAAGATATTAATCACTTAAGTTCAAGGGTCACATTCTGCCCAATTTGATGTATAGTGGGTCAGACCAGTAAAATACTGTCAAATCAAAGTATTAATGACAACTCCACATTTTTGTCTTTGTTTTAGTGTCTAGCTTTTCACCAAAAAAAAAAATGTGAATAACCTGAACATTTATGAACAACCTGAAAAGTGTTAAGAGAAGTGAGTACAATTTTAACAACATTTAGCCTGTTATTAAATGTTTTGTGTATCTGTGATCTGTAAGTTGTAATAAATGTGTAAATTATAAACTAAGCAAAAATCTGTTTGTTTGAGGTTATTCACTTTATTCACATTTATAAAGGATACTGTGTAGATTTAAACATTTTCATGATGCAATTTAACTTTTTTCACTCTAAAACAAATAATAGTTAGGAGTTGACATCATCTATAATTATGTTATTTTACTGGTCCAGGCCGAATGTGGCGCCTGAACTCAAATAAGTGTGACACGCCTATCGTAAAACACTAAATCTACTGATAAATTCAACTCCAGTTTCTTTGTATATGGATCACACAACTACACTCACCGGTTGAACTTACCTGAACAGTCATTTAACCTCATGAGGAAATGAGACTTGAATAAAAAATAAATAAAAATAAAAAAAAATATACACACACACATATATATATATATATATATATATATATATATATATATATATATATATATATATATATATATATATATATATATATTTGACCTGTACATGGTCAAAGTCCTTGTGTTTGTTTCAATACTGTAGTTACAAGTTAAGATGTGAATTAAACACTTTGATACAAATATATAATGCCTCCCTCTGTGCTTGTGTTTCTCTAAAAGTCCTCGGCTGTAGGTCAACAGGACTCTGAACTGTTAGCACAGTGCAGAATCAACAGGGCAGTGCTGTGTGTTGAGTTTGTGCAAGCATATGAGGGTGTGCTGCCTGTTTTATGCACAACTAATTTTTACACCAGATTTGCATTAAGCAGGGGTGTCAAACTCATTTTAGTTCAGGGGCCACATTCAGCCTAATGTGGTATAAAATGGGCTGCACCAGTAAAATAATATATATAAAAGGATAAAAATATATAAAATAATGTCAACGCCAAAAATGTCTGTGTTTCTGAGTGAAAAAAAGCTAAATTCTCCAATAATGTTTATATCTACAAACTGTATGTGAACATACAGTAACACGAATAAATATGAACAACCTGTAAATTCTTAAGAAAAATAAGTGTAATATTGATATTATGCTTTAGTTCATCAATTGTACATGTGCATTGCAACTTATAGATCACAGTAGATCTATAAATGTACACAGCATTTAGTAACACGCTGAATATTAGTAAAATTCCCCAAATTTTTCAGGTTATTAAATTTTTTTTGTAAAAGGCTAGTCTTTTTTGCACTTTATTTTACACCAAGACGAAAAAGGAAAATTTGTTTAAGGTTGGTTTCCATTATTGCTAGGTTATTATGACAGTGTTTTACTTTTCTCATCCGCTTTAGATTGAATTTACCTGAAATTAATTGAACTTCCTTAATTATTAATTATCTTCAGTGTAATTTTTGTATTTCACACATTCATCGCAAGGGGCCAGATTGGACTCTTTGGCGGGCCGCATTTGCCCCCCGGGCATTATGTTGCGTAAAGCATTCTGCGTCTCATCAGCAGACAGTGGTAGAACAGGCTTGGGAAACAAACTATTATTAGTCTTTTTGAAATGGGTATAGATTATGTTTTCTGTGGCAACACATGCAACCGCACCACAGTGTTAACCATAAACAGCAGTATTTGCGCTCATTTTGTGCGTGGACAACTTCACAGTCACAGACGTAAGCATGTTTGTGCGTGTTGACGATTGAGGAGGGTGTGTGCTTACAGGACTTTGAGCTGATGCAGTCCAGACAGGGCTTCAGGGTGGATGAATGACAGGTCGTTCCCCGCAAGTCGTCTGGGAGACAGAAAGAATCACACTCATTACACACATAAATGTTTAAAAAGCAACAGGAGACTGCAGTGTTGCATAAGCAAAGTACGCTGTCACAAAACCAAAGTGAATTTTCCTCAGGACTTAAAAATGGGTGGAAAAAAATTTAAAATCTGATGTTGAGTTTCATTAAAAAAAAAACAAAAAAACAAACATCCTCTACTACACACGATTAAGTTCCAACTATCAGGCTGAACACAGGGCCTGGGGTGTCAAAGACGTGTGTGTGTGCCATGGCCTGTTGTCACTTGGTCTGTCACCTACAAGAGATTAGAAATGGCTCTCGTTATCCCTCCTTATATCCCTCTCTGACCTTCTCAACCATCACTGCTTCGTGCTCCCTTTAAGGGGATGAAAAGACGAGATCACATCTCTGAAGCAGATATGAGCAAAATATGAATCTAACCATATGGTTCCATTTAAAGGCCTTACGTTGTGTGTGTGTGTGTGTGTGTGTGTGTTTTTTATGCAACTTCAGTCAGCACATGAAATATTTGAGGGTAAGGGCACACCTCCCTTTCCTGCTGGGAACAGGAAGTGTATAGGAAATAGGGGTGTAAATAAGCATGGGACGGGCTGACTGGAGCACATAGCCCAAGTATATTATCTGGCCTGAGAGATTAGCAACAGATTTATCACTCTGCAACTTGAGTCAGGCCAGGCTGAATTCCCTGCAACAAGAGCTGCTGGGTGTGAGCCTGAGAATCAAGGCTGACTGCATTAGAAGGCCAGATGCCCTTCATGTACACTTAGACCTGATCTTTTGTTAGCACAGGTACGTCATAAAATTAACCAAAGTGCATAGTGAGGCTTCTGGTAGGAAATGGATGAGCTGACAGAAGACATAACTACAATGTGCACCAAGTCACATGTATGATGATAAGATTTATATGGTTTATGGAGTTATTCAAAAGTATCCAGGTTATTTTTTCAAGCTCTGATTGTGTCAAAAAGGATGGCCGTTACTTTAAGAGAGTGTTGCATCATGGGATATTTGCAGTCCTACTGTTGCTGGGGCAGTGTTCAAGATAGCATGCGTTTTAATTTAACTTGTAGTACATGCAGCAACTGCATACGTAGTATTGCATATGTATATGATGCACTACCGTAAGGTGCATTGAACTTTGATCTTTTTAGTGTCATGTATTGGACTGGAATAGCCGCACATGCTGTGGATTGTGGATAGAAACAGCCAGATAAGACAAAATGTGTCTAGAAATGGAAAGACATCCTGACAGTTCTGATAGACTGTATTTAACATACTATTATTGTAATATTGTAGCTTAATAATGGATTAATAATGTAAAGCCTTCAGTGCCTTGAAAAGTGCCATAAAATTCCAATTCATTGGTGGTGTTACTAATGGTTTTACTAATGGTATATCTGTGCTCACCTTGTAAACTTTTAGCCTGCCTATTTGGACACCCAATGGGGGCTGATCGGCCTTGTCGGAGGTCTGCACTCCCAGAGTGCTTTTCTGTTTATCATTATGATTATTACCATTATTATAACACTCTCCATCTTGTTCTGGTATAGTTGTTAATATAGTGAATATGGGTGGAGCGGTTAACTTGTTTGTACCTAACCACTTCGGTTTAGGGCCTTTGATACAATACGATGGTGTACCAAACAAATACATGAAGCTTATGTGAAGAACAAAAACACTTAGGAAGCAGGGTGGACACAAGCAAAACCCAGGGTTTCCTATGTTCACATTCAGCAGTGACACTACAAAAAGACAAAACATAACAATGAAGAGTGTAATAGAGGCACAGAAGCCTGGTCTGAGTATGTTAATGAGTATGTTCACTTTCAGTTTTCGATTTGTGGCAGCTTTGTGACACACAACAATCCACATGTTGCCTTTATAATGTTTTTTTTTTTTTAACTGAAGTTGGTAAAATCAAGTGAACCTGCTCGTCTTCCCCTTCACTGTGCCTCTGCTGCAGTGCTACTGTGAGGTCATGTTAATAGCACCTCAGGGAATACTGTGAGGCGTTCAACAACACTCAGTAAATGACAGTGTTTGTCATAAATGAACATTGAACATTTAAAAATACGTAATGTGGGGTTCCAGTTAATTCACAAATGACTGAAAATATTAATAATAATGTCCTATGTCCCACAGGTAGTGACAGAGCACACTCCCACTCTAAGTGTTTTTGTACCATTACCATGAATAATATTGATTTTTAGTTACAATTCCGAAACTAGGTTGTATTTTTGCTTTTGCCATGTTGACTCTTTGGAGCCAAAGCTGGGTTAGCTAGGAGCTAAAAGTTAGGTTATGCTATTCCTTCAATCAAACATGGACCAGAAGTAAAAAAAAAAAACAAACAAACAAAAAAAACTCCTATACCAAACAGCACAGACTTAATCCATTTGGAGATTTCTTTAATTTAACCTTTATTTACCAAGGTGTGTCCCATTGAGATCAGTGATCTCTTTTTCAAGGGAGACCTGTCCTAGGAGTGTGTGTCTTTGGATGGTGGGAAGAAACCAGAATACCTGGAGAAAACCCACACAGACAAGGGGAGAACCTGCCAACTCCACACAGAAAGGTCTGTTGTTGGAATCGAACCTGGGTCCTTCTTGCTGTGAGGGACAAGTGCTAACCACTGCACCACCCCCTTTTGTAGATAAATTCTACAAAAGTTTATAAAGGCCAGACAGCGCTATAAATGTATTACACATCCACATTCAGGTGCATCTGTCTTTGGCCCTTAAGTGGATACCACAGAGGGCTACCATGTATCTGCCTGTATGAGTAGATGCTGTCCCTCAGACTTACTGACATTTCAACCAATGGCAACTCATGGCAGTGCAGTTAAAAATCTAATTTATTTTCCACATCAATGATGAGTTCAATGATGCAAGGGTCTATAAAACTGCCACTTCCAACTGCAAACATGGCTGAGAGATTACTCTTTCTAATGACTTGTTTGGATGACATGGTCTTACATGGTGTTATATGCATGTCTGAGATTAACTATTTGGGTTCATCCACATTTTCAAGGTCAAATTCAAGCACTTTTAAGGGTCATTTAAAAAAATTTCAACACAGCACCATATATCTATAGGAATGCATATACACATGATTATTTACTCCACTTTTTATCACAATGATGTATACACGTCTGTCCGGCCGTTCCAATCTAGCATCTACCTTTCCATACAGATACTATCGTACCTGGATGTTACTGTGAGGCGCCATCAACCTTGTGCTGATTTTTTTCGTCAGCCACCAAAGACAGAAATGTCTCAATCTCCACAACCGTCCACGGTGTAGTTTTGCGGAATTCCATCTTTGCGTTGCAGACTGAATTTAGCTTACCGCTGTTTACTGTAACTCCAAAGTTAGTTTTTTTGTTTTGCTTTTTTAAATGGCAGGTCACACATTGACAAGGCATTGACACAGAGACAACTCCACTAATCAGTGTTTATGCTGCTGACATGTCACATTATAGGACCATTTGGAACCTCAGCAGAGTAGATACCAAATAACTAGGACCGGCTACAATGGGACAGGGTCCTTGTTCATAGTGGAAACGCCCCAAAGCAAGTAGAATCAAGTAGAAGTGATACGAATGGAAACACGACTTTAATGTATCACCTCTCTGGAAGGAGCTTTAGCTTGAAATATAACCTGGCAGAATTAAGTTTAAAGATTGAAAAAAAAAAAAAGACAGTTATGCAAGTACTTTCAAGCACTTAAAAACTGAAATTCACACACCTTTCAGACCTTGAAAACACAACACTGCCACTTAAAAGTATCAAGGTACACCTGAATCCCTGAAGAACAAACATCAATAAAAAAGGTGGAACTGATCATTAAACTACTCATAAAATCTTCTGCAATAAAGTCAGTGTTTCCAGTTTAGAAGCGCAATATTAAGAATGCATGAGTAACCGTTAAAGGCAACAAACTTCTTGGCATAGTAACCAGAGAGTAAATTTCTGTTGGAAAGCATAGTGACTATGTTTGGCCCAGAGTGCCAGTATTTAGTTTAAAGAGCAATATGAATCATAGTGTATATAAATGAGAAACTATCAGGATGTCGATAAAGAAACTGCAATTCAACATCGCAATAAACACTTTTTTAACCAAATACATGAAGAAATAGCATCCCTGTCTAAAAACGGGGAGTGGCTGGAAGTTGCGTAGCAGGAGGCAGCCCCGCAAGGTCAAGCTAACTAGGTGTATATTGATAACATGGGGGAGACAAGAGCAGATAGTATTTATGATGGGCCACAGCCATATAATTATGAACCACAGCGGAGAGGGAGAGAGGCCGGGGCAATAGAAAGAGAGATATATGCAGGAATGATGGGCAAAAGAGGGAGATAGAGCTTAATAATCAGTGGTGAATTCACCAAAATATTTGATGAATGCAGTAGTAGCATAGTGGCTAATGCTATGAGTTTACATTGGTCATGTTTACCTTCTTAGTGTAATAAATGTACTGTTGTGGTTAATACTTTCGGGTTTGTTTTTTCAGTAAACACTTATGTAGCCGTTCTTTTTTACGTAGAATTCAACGCATCCACCATTATATAGTTGCCTCCCATGACATATCCCCTGCAGGAAAGGAATAACTCCATTTCCTATAAAATCAGCACCTTTTAATCTAATTTTATAAAGATAGGGTTTATGAATCATGGTCATTTTTAAACTTCATTTCTGATCAATACTAAGTCTAAATATAAGGATGAAATTTTTTTTTCACATTACACTTTAAACTAGAGCTGAGTGATAAATCTAACTAATCCAATGAATTCAAGTTTGTGTGAAAAACGAATAAACTGTCAAATTGAGATGATTACCCTTCTGCATTCCAACACCAGAACCAGTAGTTCTACTGGCAATTATAGCGAAATAAGCCCCAGTAGGATAATGCAGCTCCCTGAAGTTGCTAAAACCAAGGGAACCTATCAAAACAACATATTTATTACAGTTTAGCTAATGTTTGTGACTTACTGATACAGAACCTGAATCTTCCCAAAAGGGAAACTCAAATGCTCCAATAGTTTTTACATTGATAAGTTACACAGGCAGTTACTTTGGCTAAGTACCTGCAGAGTCAGATGACTGCAGCATGGCTCAGAGAACAGCTCTATTCAGGTCCATTCATGGGTTTAGAACAGACACATGTTATAGGCAGTAATATGGAGGATAAGTCGAGTAACAGGACATGCTTAATAATAACAGACTCTAAAGAATCAATAAAATCTCATCTACAATGTATAGTGCAAGAGTTAAAATCTTCTTAAAAACACACAGAGAATCTGCCAAATATAACAAGACTAATGTCTGGTATACGTTTTCATATAATGTGTGGGAAGTTGACAACTATAATATGCAGACATTGGCCAATGAAGACTTATTCCAACAGACTACTTCCTGTGATTAAGACAAATTTAACCTTCACACATTAAGTACAGAACATGTTTTTCTTCAGTAGAGAAAATACATTTTGGGTTTAAACTCACTTAAAAGAATCTAAACACAATTAAAGAAGGTGATGATCCCAGAGCGCCTGAAAGGCTAAACATGCTTTTTTTCCCCCAGTTAATTACTTTTCTTCCCTGTGGCCCTGCATTCAAATAATATTATTCTGACATATGGGAAGACGCTTGCGGATTTTTAATGCTTTTTCATTGATGCAGAAATGCTGAAATTCTGATTCTATCTAAAATTGTATAGTACAATGATTAATGATTTTTTTTTTCAGGTCAAATCAAAATGTGTGAAAATTGTGATTTGTATCTTGATATCTGTATTGACTTAAAGGTTGTTTTCTTCAGTTTATAGTCAGTCGCATTCACAACTGCAGTACACAGTCATAAATCAAACTGTCACAGAATGAACGCCTGCACATCCAATGACACCAGTCTTGTCTGTAGCTGTTCAATCATGTTTTCTTGCTTTCCTGTTGATAAAGGTTGTTATTTTAATATGACCTAACACCTTGAGAACTTAAATAACCCACAAACTCCAGCCACTGTCACAAGCTGCTAATCGCCACTTGTAAATGTGGTTTGACAAATCATTCACAAATCCATCAGGTTTCACAATAAATAAAGAGTCTCTCCTCCTCTTGCATCTTTCAACAAATTCAGTACATGTCCCCTCGGGGTTTGATGAGGCCAGAAGAATGTGCTAAATCTCACTGAGGAAAGGCTAAATCCTCTTCTTGTGCAACACAACTCCCACATGTCTACCTTTGTCAGACACAAAAGCAGAAAGAACCCTGCAGAATGACAGTATGGTCAGGTCAATTTGAATTTCTTAAAACGTATATTTTTGAAAAACTCAGTTAAAAGAACAATTTAACCTTCTATTCGAGAAAAACTGCAATCAGACCCAATATTCAGACCAATCACCCTTACCTGTACACACATGTACACTATACACTTTTTGTACACCCATTAGTGTGATAGCCAACTACATGGTGGCAAAGAAAATATATTAAAGGGGAACTACAGAAAAGATTTGGGGATTGATAATTACTTATTATACTGTATTGTACACAGATAAATCTAACTGATGCAATTAATTACCTCAGCCAAGGAGGTTGTTTTCATCAAGGTTTGCCTGTTTATCTGTTTGTTAACAAGACAACTGTAAGTTAAGGGACGATTTTGATTAAATATTCAGAAAATGTTGATACCAGCACAAATTATTAAATTTTGCTGATGATCCATGGGCTATTTAATTTTTGTATTTAAATCAATGTTGTTTTATGAACAACCAGTTTTATTACTGTTATTGCTATTAGTAGTAGTAAGTAATAACCCTATTCAACATTACACAAAAGGACAAATAAAAGTCAAATGATTTCATGTTCTAAATGAAAAAAATTGCAATTAGCAGGGTCTTTAAAACGTTATTGAAAACTACAATAAAGACAAATTTAACTGAAATAAATCATATAGTCCTAAAAGACTTCATGCATCATCACACAATACCTCTTGATGATAAATAGTACAACTGATGACTTGAGCTAAGCTATGTGATATATGGAGAGCAGACCAGTCGCAGGTAACTTTCAAGAATATAAACAAACTGCAAAGGAATCAGAGAATACCTGTCATCACGTCTACAGAGCTTTGTTGTGCCTTTGGCAAGGAAGAAAGAGAGCTGAGGCGAGTTGCGTGACTAGGAAGAAGGGAATATTCCTTCCTTGTGTCTGTTCCTGTCTTATAGGGGACGGCCTGCTCTTTTCTATCCCTGATCTCTTTCTCTGTCAACTCTTTCTTTCCCTCTCTTTGCCCTCAGGGCCCATGCTCTGGTTTGGTTCACTGACACTGCTTCAGCCCTCTAGTGAAAAGAGTCATCCACCAAAGTTCATGGAGACAAGCTCGCAAATTTGTTCCCCCCCAAAAAAAGAGCACAAAAATAGAAGCACACATGAACTGAGGGTTTGTGTCAATCACGATACCCTTTTCTTGAAAAATACCCAAATGGCAGTCCATCCATTATGATGATCTAAGATGAGAAAGAAGGAGCAGCAAGACTGGGTGGATTTTTTTTTTTTTTTTACCCTGTTACCATGGAAACCATTGTTTTGCCTTCTTCCTTCCTGCCTCGCATTCCTCCACACAATGCGCTGAAAAGTAAATTGCCTTTCAGCAAAGCAGATTGGAGTGGTGTATGGAAAAGAAGAGGGTGAAGACTCTTCTGGCTGAAAGATGCACAAGGGCTGAAAAAACAAGCCCACAAAGGCCATGTGGAGCCGCAGCCACTGGAGTGTGTTCAGTCACTGGTCATTTCACATTCACAGCACCGCATGTTACCTGATATCAGGTAGACAGATTTTATCATGAGCAATGAGCCAGACAGCGGAGTATTTAAACAGTAAAAAAAAACTAGCAACCACACGCAAAGATTAGATGTACGCCGCTTAACAAAGCTCTAAAGTGGAGATGTATTGTTGCCACCCTTATAATCCCTTAAAAGCAAAGCTCAACACAGGATGTCACATGACTGGAGCTTCAATACAAATTCTCTCACCTCACCTTTCTCATCGAGTCTTACTACACCCTTTATAACTGATTCTGTCTCATTTCCTGAATGCAAAGTGATTCTTAACCTTGCCTAATACTGAACTGCACTTATCTTCTCCAGCTGAGAGGAAGGACATGCTCTGCACCTATACACTGTGTTGTTTTAGCATGAACTCAAACAGCCAGGTGCATTTCATAGAGCCAAGCCTTCATGTCAATACTGTACAGTGCAAATACATCATTAGCAAAGAAAAAAAAAAAAGGAGGCATGTACTCACAGTTCATCGAGATATGGGAAGTTCTTGAATACATATGCTGGAAGCTCAGTGATGTTGTTCATGCTCAGGTCACTGTGGAAATAAACACAATCAGTAAAACATATTTTCAAATTTTATGATACCAAACTAGTAGTTTTTTGTTTGTAATTCTGCTTTGCTGCAAAGGTTTACAAGTATCTGTTACATAAGGATTTAATGTTAAGTTGCACAAACTGCTGCAAAGTGTCAAATAACAGATTACAAAATGGGTCTCTTTCTTCAGATTGTAAATTAAGGTTGGAACAGTTATCAAGGATTACAACACCCAGTTCTAGGGTGGATCATTAAGTGTAGAAACACTGCAGTTGTGCCACCAATGCTTTATGGAAGATTTTTCTAACAGCATTTGACTGTGCCTGCATGACTGTAACCTCAGAAAAAAAAAAAAAAAAAAAAACAACGTTAAAAATCCCTTCTCTTTAGCCCCAGGGATCTTCATTTTTCAAACCAACTTCAAGTAAAGATAGGCATGTAGCAACATGAAAAATATGCACACAGGACTTGATTTGCTTCCCTACCAAAAGCTAATATGAGTCCGAGTTTACACATACAGGAAATCTTTAAATTTGTGTTTCCGACATTCAAAGAGCATAGTTTTCATTTTCATGGACAAAGTAAAGGGCGTTGCTCTGAAAGAGGCAACAAAAGGCTTTTTTAGGTCTTCTGAGGAGACACAACCAGAAAACTTGACTCTACATTGCTAATCTTGATTAGGAATCTACTAACATGCTTCAAAGAAGGTCCCACAGGCACTACACGAAAGAGATGGCACATATAAAGCCTGAAAAAACATCCGGGATTCACCAATGAAGTGACTGCCCTGCACCCCTCCATCCCTTTTCACTCTCCAACTGGCCATCTTGAATTTCACTGCCAGATCTCCCTAGAACCTTGTGTGTGGGCCCCTGAATCCTGCAAGGATCATATTGCCCTTCCTCTGCACTCCCCACTACACACACAGAGGCCTTAAAAGGCGGGCCCTGACAGAGCCCTCATCATCCAAGCGACCTATGTCCCATCTCCACTTACCTGGTGATCTAATAACCATACAGACTGTGCAGATAAACAACACTTCCATCAACATCCACCTATTTCCTTATCATTTTTGCAACCTCCACAACATCTTCAGTGGTGTTCTGCAACCACTGCTGCAGATCTGCCACCATTGGTGGTCAGAACGATACATCCCAAACCACATTTTAAAACCTCGGCCTAAATCTTCTACAGGCTGTTGACTGGTTGGAACCACATGCAGGGCTGGGGAGCAGGGGAGGCCTGCATGACTATCACACTTCCTCCCTCCCTCTGTTTCTGGCTGCTTTACTCATTAAGATCCTGGCCTGTCCCTGCTAAGATAGATTGAAGAGGACACTAAAATGCAGCTGTGATAAATGATGACAAGCCTAAATGCTTCTACAAGGTATCAGTAAATTTGTAATCCATGTGCCAGTTGGCTTCACCTTTGCAGAGGGAAGAAAGAGAAGGCTAGCAACTTTGAGAAAACAAAATATGGCTGAAAAGGTTAAGTATAAACACATACTAATGTCAGACTAAACATTTTACAACTATGATCTGAGTTTGTCAGATAACAAGAGATACTATGATGTCATGATCTTAAAACATGATTGACCTCAATATGGCATCTGAAAATGTCCTTAACAGTGCTGTAGTAGTATTTTCCAGAGACTGTGCAGTAGCACATTATCGAAAAGACCCTTATAAATTTGTAGCACCACTGTTGTCAGCAAACGTCTCTAGGCTACCAAGTTTATTTCAGTATATTTATAGCAATATTTTAGTATTTGTCTCCCCTAAAGTGTTTAGTTTTAGTCATGTTAACTTGCAGAGTTTGTGTAATGTGCTGCTATTGTAGAAAATGTGTCAGAATCGCTTATTTAATTTAATACAGTATTTTAGTTCGTTCTGCAAAACTACACACCACACATACCCACAGACCACTCATCCTAGTTTTAACAATACAAAACACAAGAATATGGCAGATAATACTACTTTTATCTACTGAACTAGTATATCTCAAGCTGTTTGTTGTTACACATGTCCTAACTTCTGCACCTGTGATATTTTAGACCTTTATGTAAAAATAAATAAATAAGTGGAACAGGAATATTTTAATGGCTCTAGAGTCAATAAAAGGTAATTTTGTGCTCAAGAATATCTTCAAATTACATAAAAAAGGACATGCATAAATATTAAATATAGACAGAAATATATTGAGTCATACAATAAATTATTTACACCAATTATCAGCATTAACCTACAGTGTTTGTCTAAACTTATCTCAATTTGATTACAAGCACAACATCTGACCCTGAACTACCAGATAAAAGTAACACAATAAACATTTTTTAGATTAAATCACAGACTGTCATTTACCAAAATAACAGACTTTATTTAAAGCATGACACTGTCATAACCAAATGAACACTGTATAAAACACAATGTCCAAGACCAGTTAAAATAAAATCCATCAGTTAAATGTTAAAGCCCCGGGGAAAAACCCTGGATTTAAGTGGACTGACAGCATTGCAAAATATTTTAACTATGACTTTTAAAGGATGCGCACAAAAACATAAACACATTCTAAATACAACTGAAATCAATTTTTGAGATTTTGTGTTGATAAAAAAAAGACATACTTCCATCATCATGTGAGTGGATGAAGATCTACAGCCCCATACACGCTGCTCATATGCAGCAACATACGTTTAACCATTGAATACCTAACTGTCAACATCTGGTTTGTTGTTTTCCTGAAGTTCTAATGACCACATTTATGCTTTTCTCAAACAGGATATGTGTTAAGTATGGACAGCCGTAAAAATAATAACTACATCTATATTTAGTCTGAACTCCCTTTGCATTTAACATGTCTTTAACCATTTTTTTTTTCACACAATGACATTTATTACATTCATTTTCTGATGGATGATACCTGGTTTCACAACACATCAGATGTTTCTACTGGGTCACACTAAATAGTGACTTTAACCCATTTATTTGTTTTGCATGTTTTTCATGGCTGTGCACATATTTATTGTATTTTCTTGTTGTGTCTGAAGAAAAGAGAATGAGGAATGAATATGCATGCTCATTTCAACACTGAAACAGCAACAAAGGCACATATGGTCTAAGCACTGTAGATTACCAGTTGTTTCTGTAGAAACTGTTGGATTATTAACCTTTTCAACTTTAAAGTAGAGTATAAAATACAGTTTCTCACAAGTGGCAGGTAGTATATATTTGACATTTTTGATCATCAAAGATGTCTCAGCATGTTAGTTGAATCATTTTATGACACATTACCTGTAACTTTTGATACAAAGTCGACAAAGATGTCAAATGATATGCACCTGCAATGTATAACCCTGTCAGAATTATAACCATATTTCAATACAATGAACTACTGTAAATGATTATAAAGACTTCTAACTAATGCTTAATAAATGCTCTTTAATATGCATAGACATTATAATGCCTGCTTCAATCAGTTTAACACATGGCCAGTGTAATTGGTACCACAGCACAAAGCAGAGATACAGTTGCTATGGTTACCTGCAGGTTAATAAAGTTTGACTGTACAATAATGACTCAAGACAACTTTCACATTTCCGTTTTCTCGCTCGCCATTTGTTCTGGCTCTGAGGTCAGTTGCTCCTGTTAAAAAACAAGTTTATAACCTGGGGGGGACAGAGCCTTTTCTGTAGCCGCCCCAAACCTCTGGAACTCACTCCCCCCCAACTATCTGTCAATCTTTTAAATCCCTTTTAAAAACTGTTAATGTTTGATTACTTTTATTCTGTCTGTTTTAATATGTGATTGATCAGTTTTCTATTGTTTAGTTTTTTTGTTTTTTTTCCCCTATTGTAGTCATACTCTTATTGTTCTATTTTTTTTACTTCATGTAAAGTGTATTTGAGTGCCATGAAAAGCGCTATACAAATAAAATGTATTATTATTATTATATTTTATTTTCTAGCTCACACTTATTTATCCAGCTCAAATGATCTGCAATACTTACAAATCTAAAGGCATTACAATGACAGATGTTTTTACCAGTTTATTACATATTAAACAAAATGATCAAAGCATTTCCTGATACATCCTCTAACCTGTTCAAAGTCTGCGACAGCTCACACGTGATTTTAAAAGGACAAATTTCATGTATTTCTGCTCTGTCTGACACTAATACAGCTGTCTTCAACAGTGAGATTTTAGATCCAAAATTGTTTTCCTTGCTGCAATAAAATGTATATACAAGTGAATCAATCTGCAGAGCACAGCAGTCTTGCAGCTGAGTAAATTCACTCTCGACACTGATGAGTACTGCAGTTGTGTTGATCTGACTCCCCTATGCTGACAAAGTGTTACAGAACTTCTAAAACTTTTGTCACAGTGGTCATATTTCAATGTGGAGTCTCTACACATCCATATTCATCACTTTCTGTCTGCATCCATCAGACTTCATTCGTGTGCACAAGACAAGAATAAATGTGTCATTCCCTCATAAGTAATAACAATTCATCCATTTAACCAGTGGTGCATTGCAGGACCATTTCCTCAAAAACATCTGGTCAAGGATGGAGTGTGTGTGTGTGTGTGTGTGTGTGTGTGTGTGTGTATAAAGTACAAACCAAGTAATGCATACAACACTAATCAGTATAAGATGGAAGAATAAAGCAGTGAAAATCATTTAGTCACTGCAGCTGCCAAAATATAATCAGACATGTAGATCTGTAGAGGGGTTATGTTAACAGTGATGCATTTTATGGAGCTAATAACCAAATGGGAAATGTGTACACCACTTTTTGTGTTTCCTCACAGAACCAAAATAGACAAATTAAGGGTACATAATATTTAATTGCAGAAAAAAATATTTCTGCCGTTACAAACTAATATCCAGGTGCTGGAAATGCTGATCTTAAAACGTTTGCATAACAGACCTCGACATCTCTGTTTCAAAATAATATAAGTAAGTATTTGTTCATATTAACAATCTAAAAACTACTGTTTCTAGCAAACTGATCTTGGGTAAAGTAAAATATTTAACAGAACAATGATAAGGATAAATCCATAATGGTAACAGTTGGAAACTATGTAATCAAAAGAACAAAATTTTACATTATTTGCTGGACTGGTGTAAATAAAACGAAAGATAATGTGTAAAGCATAAAGTACATACACAGGGGAATACATACTGCCAAACAAGAAGTATTATAGTGGAACCAAGTCATTCATATGGACATAGCTGTGGAAATAGACACAAAATAACTAAATTTCACACAAAAATCATAAATGTCTGAAGCCAGATATTGGGGAGATCATATATACCACATATGTACCAGCATGTACTCAGACATTCAACTAAAAGTTGACTGATATTGGATTTTTTTTACGGCAGAAAAAAACAGCATTAGTCTGGAGCTCATAAAAGACAAAAACTATGTATTATCTGATATTAACATATTAATTTGACAACAATAACAGATATGGATGACTGAAATTAACCATGTGTTGCTTCATTACAATCTGTTCAGCTGGATGTCCATGTCTAAACAATAACATAAATTATATAACCATACAAAGTTACATAAGTAGTTATTTCTAATGAAAATCCTAATATTTGCCATCAACTGGTACTAAACTGTTCTTAAAGCTGATAATTTAGTTCATCTCTACCTTGAGTTACTTTCAAATAAAGATGTACTAATTAGGAATATCATGAGAACTTATATTTACGATACCATGCCATAATATGATGATTGGGGGGGGGTTGAAGTACTTAAAAAGAAGAACATGTTACAGCAACTTAATACATTTCAGTTAGAAGTACTATTTTTTAAACTTTGAGTACTCACAACTTAATATATTTAATTATGCTGAACATTCAGGTTTACAGTGTAGATGACCAGTACATTAAGTCACTGCCACTGAGGAATTCAAACAAAGGGACAGATCCCAAGAACCAAGCAAAGCACCTTCGAGACAGGAACACAGGCACAGCATTAAAAATTAGACTTTCAATATCATCATGACTTGACACTGGTGCTGGTTTGATGATCTAATACTACCACTCAATTTGCCTATATTGAATAACGTAAATTGAATGCTGTTCTTGAACCATTTGGAGAACATGCATGGTGCTGGTCTCTTGTTAAAGCTGGCACCCTAATTTTGTTTCCAGTATAGTCAGAATCACTCTTAGTGCTACTGGCACTGAGTATTATAGGTTGGAACACAGTGAAGTACAATTAATTTGTCTTCCGTCTGATTTTTTTCCCCCAATAAAACATCTGAATAGAAGTGTGGCTGCATTGAAGTAGCTGAAAAACACTACAGGACCCCAGTATGAGGTCTTACCTAATTTTGGCGAAACTTTTACAGCAATACTACTATAATATTTGGCACATGTTTTTGAGTTTTCTAAAACTGACCATTTGGCACACCTGAATAAAAAGGCTGCCATTCTTGAATACTTCAATGTACAGTTATAAAGTTGGAAAGAATACACTCTGGGGAATCCTATGACATACAGATACACTATGAGAATTACTGACAGAGTAACTGGTCTATAAACATGTTGCACATTTTGACATCATGACACAAATGATTCCACATAGAAGAGCTGAAAGTTAAAAGTAGTTTATATAAATACACTACTTACACATAAAACAGTATTTCTAATAACACACGGTGATAAATTACTATCTATAATAACACACACTATTCACAATAAAAAAAAAAAAAAAAAAAACATTTACTAATCAGCTCAAGTGGGTAATTCCTACCACAGGTTGTTGGTAACATGGCAGTCATTGTAGCAGTCACATCCTGTTAGAAGTCACAGGGGAATCACAAGTCCCACACTGGACTACATTTTATTTCGTGGCACTCCTTGCACGCCATTCTACAAAGTTCAAAACTTACTCAAACATAGATGTCGTAATATTACGCACACATGCATGGTGGAATGAGTTTTCCCCTTACGCACAAACTTCCTGACCAACCTCTGAGTTTTTCCCATTAGTGTCAGATATTGTTTTCGGTGTTCCATTGGCTAAAAGACATCAATTTACTGAAATCCAACTGGCTTAGTCAATTCCCAGGGAAAGAGGGAGTATACCATTCTGACAATGCCGCATCTCATTGGCTATTACAGTCAATATAAGCTATTCAGGTGACTCAGGTAGGCAAAGTAAGGTGTCAATCAAACTTTTAGCCCTTGGCAGCCATTTTGATAACATGCAATCATTATTTGTTTATATTGTAAATGAAAATATGGAGATGAAAACCAGGATATTGGAAGTGCGAGCCGAGTCCTGTTAGATGATGCAACAGCCATGTGTGTATATTTATTAATGTTTTGACATGTTTTGGACTACATATTTTTTGGTTTGGATATTTTTTTGGACTATGACCATGTTTGTTGAAATATTGTTCCTTTGGATAATTATGGGACATAAAAGATAAGATGTGCCGTTTGCTGTTTGTTATTGTTTGAACAAATGAGTGCTTGTACCCGTTGGAGTTAATTTATCTGAAAGTGCTTATATCAGCTGATGCATGAGAATCTCCATTGTCAAACTACATTAAGTGTACGTGAAGGATGGTAGCTTGGAATCTAAAAGGGTTAACAAGAAATTATACTATGGATGGGTACCGAAAATCAATATAGGTATGGAACTGAGGCAAACATTAACAGTACTAACCAGACTGAAATCTAACATGAATTTTGGTACCATATTTCAGTACCACACATATATGCAGATTGTTGTTTAATTACGTTCTCTGTCCACTGTTAAACAGAAGCGCACACACAGCAGCATGCAGACACAGTGGTGTAGACAGTGACATGTCAAAGGCAAAAAGGTAGAATGTGCGGTTACAGTTCACAAGAAGTTCCAGATGCTTCCACATGCTACAGGTGTCTAAAGACTTTTACATGCAAAGGCTGGAATATATCTAATTTAATGAAGCACTTGGTGACACACAGTCTTTACTAAAGCCTCTGTGATGAGCTAAGCAGCCTAGCACTGTGCTAATAGCACACAAGAAATGACAAAATACCCAGTGTAGAAATGCTAGACCCAAGTGATAAAGTTTCAGACCAGATACTGTGGATATACTGGACCATGACAGTGCCAGAGTGAGTAATCTTAATAATAACTACAAATAAGTACCTGGTGTATGTGAATTCCTCAACTGGTGAAATGAGATGTGGTGCTATCTTGCCTAGAGCAGTCCAAACCTAGAGCAGTCCGAGAGCGCAGACCTCCACAAAGCAGCGCAAGTCTGCCAAGGTTTGGATCTGGATGTTCGTAACTTATTTGTAAACTAGTGTTCCATGTTCACTAATCATTTATTTTATTGGTGATTAGCAATCCCTTAGAGGGCTTAAAAACATTCAAAGATATCCTTAGTCTTGCTTTTGAGATATGGCTATTTTAATATTCAACCACGTATGACATCACTCTGACGTTATGCAACATTGCACAATGACCAAATTTCACATGTTAGATCTAACGTTAAATATGAAGCACAAGATATTGTCGGATTTAACAAAATATGTCAATAACTCTGCTTTAAGGTAAAGGTCATACATTTTGCAAATATATCATTTGCTTGACGTCATATGACATCAAAACATGATGTCATCGAGCTTATCCGTGTTATCTCATCTGATGTCTGAAGGTAAAACCAAGTGAATGCAAAAAAACATGTGATATTATATTGTCTGGATTCTGAAGAAGAAGAAGAAGAAGAAGCAGCAGAGGAAGAAGAATAGGTTAATAAGATGTAGCAGAGATGTCTTCTTACAGTTTATGCATTTGTCAGACAGACTGGTTCTGTAAGTCATTGTTTAAATTTTTATGTTATTGTTTAATCGCATATGTCTCTGGTTGTAATTTTTTTTTTTTCCTTTTTAATGTACTGATTTAAATGCCATTTATGAACCGATACTGTTTTGAAAGTACCAATTTGGTATCCGTATCGAATGAAACCCTTTCGGTACCCAAACCTAAACTATTCCAGCGGTCACTAACAGGTGGACCAGGTCTGAACACGGAAGTCATCCCATAGGGACCTGTACCTACAGCTGACGGTGGAGTGCTTCTATTTTAGCTGGCGCAGTTTACAGTTGTGTAGATGAGGAAATGCACAGACCATGCGTGTAGAACCACCCTATGTGATACCACTTAGCCAATCATGCCTGTGCATTCAAACCAGCAAACAGTGCCTGACAGGTGACAGAGTTAGAAGAAACAGCAATATTAATTTTATACTCAAATGTATTTGTTGTTTAAGCTTATGAGTTAGGTTTCTTTTTTTGACCATGGTATTGAAATGCATTTGATTTTAATGGTATCAGTATCAACTAATGAATTTTTGGTATCGTGACATCCCCAGTACTACACTGTAGATTTTGCAGTGTTAATTTGGAGACAATGGGACCAAATACACTCTAGAAGAAGTTAAATAAACTCCCTAAGTGTTGATTTAACACTGCAAAATTTACTGTGTATGGAGATTAGAATATAATGTGAAGTCTACGTCAGAGCAGCAATTACTTCAACAGCACACAACCTCTTCCTCAGTTTGAAGACGCACTTATCATTTAGGCTGCTGCGCCTTTATCCACTGACTGAAATGTATTAAACTTTTCAACTTAGAAGAACGAACTGCATGCAGGAGCAAAACATACTGAATGTATTTACTTTGGCTTAAAACTGGCATGAAATCATCAGTGAATATGTCCTAAAACTGAAGTGCAAATGTGGTGGGACTTGTTGGGCTGTTATCTTTGTAGATTTGGGCTTAAGTGATGGACAGAGCTGTGGAGTGAAGAGAAGGGGGGAGAAAGCTTAAATATTCTCCCATCCACAAGTCATCCTGTTTGGGAGCGGGAACTACTGACTGGCTCCTTTCACCTCTGCTGACCAAGAACAAAAGTATCATTCAGTTAAAAATGAACTGAGGGCACCAATGGTGAAGCTGAGAGCTCCACCAACAGAGTGCAAGACCCTTGACTCCTTTTCACCATACTCTACCTTATTAATGCTGCAAACTGAGATAAGATAAGAGCTCCATGTTGTACGATTATATGCACACAGGTTTATACAGATACTATACATGCAGAGAAGATCTGTGCAGAGATTCAGAGGCAGGTAAACTTCATACCTACAAAAGGAGTGTTTGCTTTGTTACTGGCTGAGGGGCCTCTTCCTTTCTCTCATCTGCTTTTCTGTGACAAGGCTGTTTCCATTACAGATGCCAAAAGGCAAGCTCCTGTGGGCTGTAGGTAAGAGTCCACTCCAACAATGTCATCTGATTTATTGCAAAATGTCAGGACTTCCATTACTGAAAGTCCTAGCTAAAGTTAAGGTAAATCAACACATGGATAATGGAACAAATGTAGAATAAATAGCTGTCCATTTCTGCTACAGTGTGTGTTTGTTTACACACCTTGCAAAAGTGCACTGGTCCAGTGCCACTATAAAATCACGTCAATTCCTAATGCATGATTAACACTCTGTAAAAAAAAAAAAAAAAAAAAACTCAGCTGAAACTGTGACAAATACTCAGATAAGATAAAGTGTTTATACATTTAACATCAGTGGACCTGAGAGAAGGAGCTCTTGCAGCTGCAATATGTCTCTCTAATCCATCATGATCCCTAACCCCAGTGCTCCAAATACAAAAGACAGAGGGAGTGGGAGAGGACAACTAAAGTTCAAGAGACCAGAGGAACAAATGAGAGTAAGACCCAACCTTTCACATACTATAAAGCATTTGAAGGGGGAATATATGACCAGTTTGCTGCTTAAAACTTGCCACAGAGCATTTACATAACTATGTGCAGAGCAGACAGCGAGACGAAAAGATAGCACAATCTTGAAAACAACATATTGTCTTCCAGGCAGGCCAGCAAGAGTGGCAGCAGGAGCTTTGATATCACTTTGTAAAAACATTGTTTCATGTTGTTATTGAAAGTCACAGTCTCCATAATAAATCAGTTTTTTTTTTGTTTTTTTTTACTTGACATGAAAAAAATAAGACTGCTGTGAGGAGCTGGCCAAGTGTGGCATGTCTTGACAGACTGGTATATGAATCTACTTCCTCTGTTTACTTTACCTAACACTTTATGAACAATAGAGGTTTGAAATGACACAATATTGGTGAGCTCAAGGCTTAAAAAGTGACAGGATACCACAAAAGTGAAGTTTAAGCAAATGTGCCACAAAATATGCATTTTCTTAACATTCTCAAAAGAACTTCAATAAGTCACCATTTCTTTTATGTGTTTTGTGATAGTGCACAGTAATTAGCAAAAAAAAAGTTCAATAGATTTCTGTTATTTACAACTGTGACTTAGGTGGCTGCTAAAGTTTATGATTAACCTAGAGGTTGTGAAACAAACTGAGAAGTTCCTTCATGGGGCAATCATCAACTGGGTCTCCACTACCCTATGGTGCCCATGTGCTCCAATTTTTCTAAAAATGCATGGGTGTACATAAAGCAGCAGTCTTAGAAATGGCGAGGCTGTATCATAATAATCACTAAAGGCAAGTATTTGCTGTTTAAATTTTTAAAAAGTGCAAAAGCAGAGACAATTTTGATAATAAAATACAAGTTATAGCTGCTTTATATGCCTTAAAAATTACACATTTGGATCTTTTAATGCTTTCAACAAGACATTTGCCTTCAGAGTGGCTTTGGAAACTTGTTGCATGCTTTCCCAAAACAATATTATCTGATACTGAGCAGTTTCTTCTCTGCAGCAGATGACCTAAATGTTTATTCTGGATGATGCAAAGTGAGTATTTTGAGCAACTATGTATGGTTAAAGTCAAATCCCATAGGCTAACTGACCTGAACGTGTTCATTTGTGACCCATTTGTGCAAAGTTCATCCCATGCATCACCCTCTGGCATGTACATCTACATCCCCACACACAGGCCCTTTGACGTGCGGGTCATCCACACGTGTTTTTTGGGCTTGTATTTACTCACAGGTAGTAGGTGAAGGCGCTGAGCCCGGTCGGGACGGTGGTCAGTCCCCTGGCGGAGCAGTGTGCATACCCATCCTCATCGCAGTTGCATGAGGGCGAACAATCGGCCGGAGTAGCCTGCCCTTGACCGGTGGCACCAGGACGAAGGAAACAGCACAAACACATCCACAGCAGATCCACACGCATTTTTCCCCCACGGTAGTTCAGGTGGAAGCGGAAAAAGGGCGCCTTTGTGTGCGGTTTTCAAGCTATTCTTCAGGACGTCGACTTCGGCAGATGGAAGACCGAGCGACGCCTCACAAAACAACCTAAAAACACCTCATATGTTCACGTCCGCGAGCACCGAATACACGTCCACGAGCACCGAATACACGTCCACGTTAAAACATTAACACCGTCTTCGAAGACGAGGGGTTTACCATCCTCTGAAACATTTCTCAACCCCGTGTGTCGTATTATAACCCAGTCCGTGGAAAGAAAGTACCAGCGAAGGCGACAGGAGCATTAGCCTACCTTGCGGTTTTTTTGCGGCATTTTCCCCAACAAATACGCGTAAAAAAGCCGTTAAAGCGTCGCGAGGACAGGCTGTTTGTCCGTCCTACAGGAGAACACCGTCAGCTTTCAGCCATTCTTCACGTTCCCCTCCTTCGCTCCTGACATCAACAACGTGTTGGTAGCTCTGCAGACACCCTACCGGACAACCTGCAGCACTGGGCCCGGCCTGTGCAACACTCAAACCTGCACCACAGCCACACTCACACACACACACACACGCGCGCGCTCACATACACACACTGAACCACGCATAGAAAAGTGCGCTCGAGCAAGCACTTCTATGCACTTCTGCGTCAGCGCAAAGAAGACTTTCCTGTTTTCACGTGTTGAATTATGGGTTTGTGAGGAACTTTAGGGCACATGGACTAAAGCAGGGGTCTCATACTCATATTTTTCAGCCTGATTTTGATCTTAAGTGGGCCGGAGCAGTAAAATAATGGTATAATAATCTAGAAATAATGATAATTCCAACATTTTTGGCTTTGTTTTAGAGCAAAACACACCCATTAAATTGTGAAAATTAGTGCTGTCAAAAGATTAAACACATTAAGAGATTGACCCTCGGATGCCTCTCCCACAAAGGCCCCTACGTGCAAAAAATATTATAGAATATTTTAACTATACTACTATTTTTTTTAATTCTATTTATTCAACTTGAGCTGTAAGTGAAAATACCAAATAACACATATGATTCTATTTTTGCAGCCTTGAATATATCAATGATTCACACCAACATTGGTTAATTTGCAGTATTATTTTTGACGTTAGATCAAATGTTCATAAATCCTAGCATCTGTCTCCAAGTGTGCATAATATAGAATAGAATAGAATAGAATAGAATAGAATAGAATAGAATAGAATAGAATAGAATAGAAGTAGGCTACTTGATTGATCCCACAATTAGGAAATTGCTTCATGACAACAGCAGCATTAAACATATAAATAAAACAGACAATCAGTGAGGTGCAAAAAAGGTAAGATGCAATGTCATATTAATGTGCAAATACAGAATAACTGAATAGTGCAAGTAAAGTAGTAAAAATGTAATTACAGTATTATTTGTTATTTACAGAAAGTGCATAGTGAAAACAGAAATGAGATCTGATTAAAATTAATTGTGATAAGCTATAAATCACACTATTAAATGTTATATCTTGTTTTATTTTTCTGCTCTAATTTTATTTTATTTTTGTAAATCAAAATCCACCCTAATCATATATATAAAATAATCATTCATTTTATATTTTTTTTAACCATTTAAATGATCAATATCATGATGTCACTACATTTTTTGATGTAAAAACACACAAAAACGTTTTTTTGTTTTGTTCAGAGGTGGAAAGTAACTAAGTAAAAGTACTCCATTACTGTACTTAAGCACTTTTTTTTAATATCTGTACTTTACTTGAGTATTTATTTTTCTGGCAACTTTTGACTTTTACTCCCTACATTTTTGTAGAAATATCTGTACTTAATACTCTTTACATTCTCAGAGTAGATATATTACTTTTCAAACTAAACATATGCGATAGTATGAAGTCACTTCAGAGGGAAAGTCAGTGGAGGAGAGAAAGTGTGACTTTATATATTATAGTTATTTGACTATTATCTCACAATTTTGAGGGTTTAATTTAAATACTTTTGAAACTTTTATGATTTTTCCTGATTAAATAAGTATTATTGCATTCATGGCAAAAAAAAAGAAAGGTAACTTTTTAACTTTTGCTTAAGTAGAGGAGTTGAATCAGTACTTCTACTTTTACCAGAGTATTTTTTCACATAAGTAGCTGTACTTCTACTTAAGTACATAATGTGAGTACTTTTAACACCTCTAGTTTTGTTTTAGTTTTTTTGCATGATTGTGCCGTAATGGCTTATGGGTAAAAATCAGTGGTTATAATGAAAGAAATAGTGCATTTTTGGCACACTTGTGAGATAGATGCTTTATAAGGTGCCTCTCGCCTGCAAAAACACATACAAAAAAATAATTTGTTCCAAAAGCAGTTGCCATTTTAAACAGCTGATACTAAGGGTTGTTGTTGTTCTATCTATCTATCTATCTATCTATCTATCTATCTATCTATCTATCTATCTATCTATCTATCTATCTATCTATCTATCTATCTATCTATCTATCTATCTATCTATCTATCTATCTATCTATCTATCTATCTATCTATCTATCTATCTATCTATCTATCTATCCATCCATCCATCCATCCATCCATCCATCCATCCATCCATCCACCCATCCACCCAGTTATCTTGTACACAAACAAACAAACATCCAAACCAACCAACTAATGCCGGCAAAAACATAACGTCCTTGGTGGAGGTAAAAAAAATAAATAAATAATTCAGTTGTCATTATCTATAGGTTTGTAATGTTATTACTTCACATGTCTTTCCCACTGCAGATCAAACTGGCCTGTAGGAGGAACACCCTACTGCTGAACAACCTTGACTGTTAATACCCTCAGGGTAAGTTTTGCACTTTGCAAATTCATCTCATTGCATTGGACCCTTTGAAGGGTCGGTTTTAGCCTGCGGGGTGTTTGACATCCCTGATTTAGAGCATGGACCCCAAATATAAAAGCATGGCAGAAACAGCCGTGAACATGTCTATCATAACAAACTTGTCAGTTGATAAACATGCTTGCAGGGTGAGGATGGGTGGGTGGGGGGCATCCATAAATCTACATATCTTCATTTCTGTTCAGTTTCACTTGGATTGGATCAGATTGGAACATATTCCTGCTTTGTTCTTTGTGTGGATAAATCTGGCAAACTGACCACAGATATTAGGCTCAATGATTACGCTGGGGAACAATGTAAAAAAAAGTTCTGTTGAGTTCCATTTTTATGCTGATTAAAACTAAAATTGTTATGTTGATTCTGAAATTGCAGTCATTTTTATCGTAGCACATACATATATTTTTTTTATCTCCACAGCTTATTCTCCAGATAAGAAAATTCCATTGTTGAGACTAAGACTGTCCAGCTGATTACAACTGAATTCATCTACAGCTACATGGAAACTTGTTTCTGCAGTTACCATGGAGACAGTACGGCGAGAGGTGTGTGCAGCTCCTAATAGGTCAGTAGAATTACAGTAGAATTCCAATAGACATATAAATAAAAAATAAACATTGCAGTCATGTGTGTAAAACAAACACAAACCTTGAGTAGTAGAGTATTTTTCATATGTTTAGAAAAAAAACAAAAAAACAGGGATCTATAGTTCAAAAACTTGACGTGATAGCGAAACACTGAGGTCAGTTTTGGATTCCGCACCCAAAGATTAGTTAAAAACATCTGTCAGAACTAACTCAACAAAAAATGTGTTCCCCAATAGTATTAATAACGTCAATGTTTTGCTCAATGATAACTTACATTTCTTTGCAGTATCTTAACTCTTAAACATCCAGTACTACCTTTGTGGCTGTTCCCCATTTAATTATTCTGTATTTCTATCTTTATTAACTGATTTATCATCATTTTTAAAATAATATCATCCTCTGTATTTTACGTTTTTTGGTGTAAACAATGCATTTTCCTATATTTAATTCACTGATTATGTAGATTTTCATAAAAACTCAGAGTAAATTCCATCAAAATACAGAAAAATGAGCAAAAACTGACATTTTCAACATCCAACTGGGTCATAGCTGATGACAATGAAAACATGACAAATTGCATTTTACACCAGTTATTTACATGTATTGATAGGTATAATGAATCAATGGATATAAAACATTTTAGATCAGTATATGGTTTGTGTCACAGGTTACTGTTTTGGTCTTTATGGGTTACGATAATTTTGTAAATTGTACTTCTCACTTAGATATTATTCAATGATAAAAGTATTGTCCCCATAACATTCTATCATATATTACAGTATATTCAGTTGAGTAGATTCTGTAGAAACATTACAAAGTGCATCAATGATGTCCAGAATGGATATGAGATCCAAAAATAATGCACAGATATCATTCAAAGGTATGTTGTATAGTAAAAATAACGTTATAATTCATTAAGGAAATAATGACAACTGTATTCAACTGTACATAAAACCCAGAAGAAATGTGACCAGATGATCAGATGTGTGTAAACCACAAACTAATCAAAGAATGCAGTGTAACAGTAGACTTTCTGCCTCACAGAGCTGAATTACATATTACTTTCATAAAGTTTTACCTCATTTTCTGTTAAAAAGGCTAAAAAAAAAGGTTAAAAATGGCCGTCCCCTTTTCAGGGGCGGCCATGTCTCAGTTGGTAGAGCAGGTCGTCCACTAACTGAAGGGTCCCCGCTTTGTCCTAGTCAGTCCGTTGTGCCCTTGGGCAAGACACTTCACCCTCTTTGCCTCCAGTGTCACTCACACTAGTGTATGAATATGTGTGAATATTTGGTGGTGAAATGGCAGCCACTCTTCTGTCAGTTGCCCCACGGCAGCTGTGACTACATATGTAGTTTACCACCACCAGAGGGAGCATGTGAGAGTGAATGAATAATGGATCAATAATGTAAAGCACTTTGGGTGCCTTGAAAAGCGCTATAGAAATCTAATCCATTATTATTATTATTTAAACTTGAACCCAGTCTGTTCTAAAAACCACAACACATGGGAAAGCACAAAAATCAAGAGCTGCATCAATTTCCTGTTAGAATCAAGGACCTTTGAGTTAGTCATTAAATCACACCTCTTTTTAAACAGCAGTTAATAATACACATTTTGGCAAGCAGTGCTTTGTGTTGTACGTAAGTGTGTAGAACCTTTTTTTTCTCTACTTTTAAGTGCCTTTGACCCTGCTGACCTCCCCCAGACTGCTCAATTCATATCACAGTCATCATTTGGCAGCAGAATCTGCCTCAGATGCTCATTATAGTGTTAAACTGCATCAACGCTAAAGTGAAATTCATTGTCAAATGGCGATTAAATGCAGGAATTCATATGTCCCTTGGTCACAAATGTAATATTGTTAGTATCAATACAATTCACACCTCCATATTAACGTTTCTTATAATAAAAATGAACTTTTTTTCAGAAACATATTTGTGTGTTGTCATGACTGAACACAGTGTTGGGTTCATATCCATGAATGGATCATTTCTCAATATATAAAAGGTAAAAGGTAAAGGAAAAAAAGTGATTTAACTTTAGAATGCAGCTTGTCCTGCATTACTAACACTTATGCCAGGGCCATGGGTGTGCCCACTCTTTGTGGAGCAGGCAGGTGCTCCACAAGGCCAGGAGTATTATTGCACACCCAGACCACGTGCTATATAGCAAACTTTCATTGTTGACTTCTGGGAGGTGTTATCTTGCTCCCAGAAGGAAAACAAATCACTTTGCTAATTATTTTATTCCATTTGCTATCAGGCTAGTGATCGTGCTAATATAGAGTAGAGTAAACTGCATGTTTTTTAAAATATTTTTTATAAACATGTGTGATCTTTTCCTCTGTTTTTAAAATGTATTTATGTATGTAATGTTCCTGTTGCACTGTCACTGTTGTATTTTGATTTTATTTATTTATTGCTGGGCTTTCTTAGCTGTTTTGAATACTGACAGATCCTAGCCTAAGTGTGGAATGTGTGTTTTATGCTGCTGCGACCAATTGTCTGCAAACCGAATTGCCCCTAGGGGATAAATAAGGACATCTGAATCTGAATAAATGGTCTGGTCTGACACATGGTTGGGAACCCTGCTGGGAGTAGTTAGGACCTTGGTGCTCGAGGGCACCTTAGCAGTCCCCTAGTGGTGAACTAGCACTTCTTCAGCTACCAATCCATGTGTGCTAATTTGTCTGGGATGGTGCTTTAGCTGGTGACCCTCTGGTGTCCCTACCAACTGAGTGACTACTGCTCCCAGTGGACAGAGTCATAACTTAAAATACATTACATGCAGATCTATTTTATTTGTAATAGAACATGAAAACCTCATCAAGGTGTACCATTTAATAAAAATGATGCAAATTCTAACATTTATAGCAACATGTTCTTGGATCTGTAACTTGATTGAGTGTAAAAAGACAATCACAGAGCAGCCGAACTACAGACCGATTTTTTTGTCCCAGTCTAGTCCTCATTACAGCTCAGGAGGTCAGAGGTCACAGGTTGACAACCACAATGGCTCATCTTAAAGGTGGGGTAGGGGTCCCTGTAAGCTATATTTTGAGAGTATACACACAGCCATTTCTCTTCTTTAACCCAACCCTCAAAACCATGCCTTCAAAGATACCTGAACATACATGCTGTCTGAGAGCGGTCATGGAGGTTCACGATCATTCACCAGAACTCGACGTTGATTAGCTAAAACAACAATGGCTATCTTGTAGCCATGGCATCTTCTCCAGTAAGATTGTAAGAACATCATAATGACTGTAAACAGGCTGCCATGGTGATCATTTCAATAACTATTGATACTAGATTAGTTGTTAAATTTTCACTTGTTGATTTGATATGTTGTGTGTTTTCATATGTTGTGTGTGTATATGTAGATGCATGTGAAATACCTACCTCTTCCCTATTGCAGTGATTGTATCTTATTCTATTTTATTTATTCTATTTTAGTCCATCTATTTTACTGTATTTTTCTATTTATTGTATTTATTGTCTCTTTATTGTTTCTTGACAGTTCTCTCATAGGGTGTGTTTTTTAATATAAGGTTTTATGTTATATATTGTCTGTATGTGCATACTTTTAGACTTTTATAGAAATTTATAAATGTTCTGTGTTTCTGTTTTTATTGACCTTGGGAGCAACCACACAAAAGTTCCTATGTGTTATGCACAAATGACAATAAACGTCTTGATACGTGTTGTGTGATTTGTGTTGCTGACGTTTCTTACAGGCAAATTTCACGGCCTATCTTATGCTAACTTGATGATTTATTCATGTTTATATAGGGTAGGCCCGTTTCTCGGATAAAAAGCATTTTGGTTACAAGTAAAGGAAACAATTAAACTAATCAAAGCAAATGAAATGGCTAAAACAAAGCTTTACCAGTTGAGGTCTAGCTCAGGGGGTTGAGGGTTAGATTAGTAAGTAAGACTTTTTGAGTTTAAGGTGGACGTGGAGTGGAGTAGAGCAGAGTAGAGGGGCTCCACGGTGGCTGGTCTGGAGAGATTTCCATGGAAACGATGCTGCAGCAAACAGCTGAAGACACTTAAGACTGTGGGAGGAGCTTTAACATGACTGGGTATACCAACTTGATTGTAAGGCTATTGTATTCCAATATTGGTCCTATCAATTTTCCATTTTGACTGGTCTGTTCTTTGTCGAATCTTAATCTTAATTATTGACTCAGACCTGAAATTTTAACAACCATTTAAAAGCTATTACCAAGTCTGCCTATCAGCACCTGAAGAACATAGCTAGAATCAAGGGTTTTCTGTCCAAACCAGACACAGAAAAACTCATTCATTCATTCATTTTCAGTAAATTAAATGTGTCTTCACTGGTCTAAACAAAAAATCAATCAGGCAGCTACAGCTGATCCAAAACGCTGCTGCCAGAGTCCTGACCAGTACCAGGAAAGTGGACCACATCACACCGGTCCTCAAATCCTTACATTGTCTTCCTGTGGGTCAAAGGTTATGATTCTAAATCTTACTCCTGGTCTATAAAGAACTAAACGGCCTTGGACCCAAATACATCCTAGACCTGTTGGTTCCATATGAACCATCCAGAGCCCTGAGGTCATAGGTCATCAGGGACAGGTTTACTGTGCGTTCCCAAAATTAGAACCAAACCAAGTGAAGCATCATTCAGTTGTTCTGCTCCTCACCTGTGGAACAAATGACCTGAACACCTGAGGTCTAAATTATTAATTGTCTTTTAAATGTTTTTATGTCTCTTATTTTAATTGTCTTATACTGCATTTTAATCATTTGAATTTTCTTATATGTTTTATGTAAAGCACCTTGAATTGCCCTGTACATGAAATGTGCTATACAAATACATTTGCCTTGACTTGACTTGTCCAAAAATACACACACATACATACACACACACACACACATACTTGTTTACATGTCTCATGAGGACCAAATTTGTAATCAAGTAATCATTGGGTAGTGAGTGTAAACATCTTTTTTTTTTTTTTTAATAAAATAAAAAAATAAATAAAATTACAAAACTAAATTGCATAAAAAATGAATGAATAAAAAAATTAAACAAATCAATAAAAATAAATAATATGCTTAAAAAAACAATACAAAAATTAAGAATTTTTAAAAAATATCTTCAAATCTTTGAAAAATACATGTTTCACTTTCCCTCATGCTTTATGGGGACTTCTGAGAAAAAAAATAACAAATTAATGTATTTATAGGGCCACATCATTTCTATTTAACTAGTGGGGACCTATGTATATATTTAACCCTTTATGGGGACCCTTTTGGTCCCCATAGTGTCAGAAGTCCCCATGAGGTGACTGTGTAAATATATCAATGTCCCCATAAAGATAGGAATACAAGCACACACACACACACACACAGGGGGAAATTTGCTTTTATAATATTCTAACACCACAGCAGGAGTTTGAAGAACAAGAATCAGTTGCTGCTCTCACCTTCACAATGAACGTATTTCTTTATTAAAATCCTATATTTTTCAGGAGCCCCAGTCACTCAGCTCTTGTATCTGACATGGTCCAAGGTCTTACGACTGCAATGTGAGATTTCATCCCTGTCCAGGTTCTTTGTTACATGTCATCCTTGATCATTCTCTCCATCGTTCCTGTCTCTTTACACTGACTCTAGTAAAGGTAAAAGAAAATATTTGTACAAAATGGTACATTTTCTTCATGTAAACATTCCATGCATTGTCTGTGTTCTACTGTGAATAAAATATAGGTTCATTAGATTTTGTGAATAGTTGCAATGTGTTTTGATTTACATTGTATTGGCCCTTGTGTTGTAGTTTATTTCTATCACTTGTATCATGTATAAACTTGTAAAACCTTATCCTTTACACACCAATAACAAACTCACCTTTACAGCAGCTGACAGTCGGAGGTTCTCCACCCTCTACATTATGGGATAATCAATGGTGCATGGGGTAAAGAGCAGTCAACCAGACAAGGCTCAAGGTGCACAGGGTGTGGTGAATATGTTTGGCATTCTTATAGCCAGAGGCACAGCACACCTGCAGCACATATAGAAACTGGAGTTGGATTACAAGCTACACATTATCAGATGGGGTCTGTACAGCATGGCATAAATCATAGACAGTTAACTCAACTCTGTACAAACATCACATCTTTGTATGAGTGACAGCAGCAGCTACAGAGATGTCATGATGTCACATCCGGTGAATGTACTGTTTTGTCTGAACAACTTTCCACTCTAACTCCGCTAGCCAAGCTTCCCTTAGCCATAGCTAGTTCTTCTTTTTCTTCTTGTATTTTCTGCTCAGTGTGTTGTAAATACAGTGACTCCCCTGCCTCCTTTACTGAAATAGAAGTAGCTGTTGAAAGTGGAGTTTAGTGTCAGGGTTGGAGGCCAGGGTTTCGGAGTTAGAAGAACAGCTCTGCAGCTTGGAGGCTAATGCTAGGCCTAGCCATAGTGAGGTAGCTGCAGGGACTGCAGTTCGTGCTAATAGCAGTAGGAATGCTAGCGTGCCTAGTCCCCCGGCAGCCGGGAGAGTCCAGATTAGACTTTATCCAAAATGTTAATAAACCAACCCACATTCACAGACAGACCCTTGATCTGATCTTAACATTTGGGGTTGAAATTAGTGACCTTGTTGTTTTTCCCCATAATCCCATACTCTCAGATCACTTTTTAATTACCCTTCAGTTTATGCTTGAAGATATTCCCACCTCAGGGATTAAAACACAAATGAAAAGGATACTATGTGCCCATGCTGTCTCAAAGTACAAAGAGTAAATTCAGCCACTATTTGCATCACTTATGTCATGTCATGATGTAAAGGACACATATAGTCCCAGTATAAGTGATGAGTTAGTTGATTGTGCCATGCGCACACTACAAGTTACTTTAGATATAGTCGCCCCCTTCAGTTAAAAACTACCAACATTAGATTAACCTCCACATGGTACAATGCTGACACTCACTCCCTTAAACTAGCAACACATAAATTAAAGAATCAATGGCGCCGATCCAAATCAGAACATTCTTTCAGTGCCTGAAATAATAGTAGATAACTCTAAATGTTATGGACAGATCGTAATAAAAATGTCATTTTACATTGCGGTAAATGGAGAATACATTTCAAAGTGATCCAGAATCCAGGATCTCTTCTGAATCATCAAAATCCAATCATTTGTTCCTTGTTACACCTCCAACACATCATAAAATTTTCATCAAGATCCGTCCATAACTTTTGGAGTTAACTTGCTAACTAACAGACAGACAGACAGACAGACAAATTCTGGCAAAAACATCAGCTCCTGGATGGAGGTAATAACACTAGTCTACAAGTAAAATGCTTCCGGAATAAAACTAATGATGTTTTACCAGGTGTGTGTTACTGATAAAAAAAACCCCTCAAGGGTTAAATGCTGGTTGGCTCAAGTTTCCAAGATAAGTCTTGGGTCAAAATGTGACATTTTTAGAATTAACAAGAGAAAAGGTTTTACTCCAAATGAATATTGTTGTCAGATCTACTTTAAAACACTGTCTGCACATTATAATCCATTGATCCATTGTATACATGTACACACCATATATGTGTAATAATACACCATCATATATATTTAATCAACACTTTGGTCATTTGTTTTCTGTTAAATTTTATTAAAGTATATAACATTTAATGCATTTAATATCTGAAGCAGATACTTTCTAAAAAAATAAAATAAATAAATAAATAAAACTGCAGAGCAATGTAATTTGTGAGCCTCAGCTAAGGAATGCAACTAATGATTATTTTCACTATTAATTAAACCTGCACCTGCTTGATCATTTTTATGGGGGTGGGGGGCATAATTACTTTTACCATGTTATTACTCAGGTGGTCTGAGAAGACCTAGCATATCTACTACATCTACTCACAATATAACAACTACCCTGATGCAGATTTTTATGGGTATTTTCAGACAAACATGGGTGTGTTCAACATGTGATTGACATCTGATGACATTTTTTTGTTTCTCAAAAGGTCAGAAAATGGTGGAAAAGTGTTTTGCAAAATACAAAATGACATCCTCAAACTTTTTGTTTGAGCCACAACCTAAACATATTTAGTTTTAAGCCACACTGACGACACTCCAAAATGTATTTAGCTGTACTATAGAGTACTCTGCTCTTCTCAGTGGGCCTGTTTACATGAGAGTTTTTATTTCTGTTTAATTCAGAATAAAAGTTCATTCCTCTTTAAGATCCTTACATTGTCTTCCTCTGGGTCAAAGGATAGAATTCAAAATCAAAATCTTATTCCTGGTCTAAAAAGCACTAAACGGCCTTGGACACAAATACATCCTGGATCTGCTGGTTCCATATGAAGCATTCAGAGCCCTGAGGTCATAGGTCATCAGGAACAGGTTTACTGTGTGTTCTCAAAATCAGAACCAAACAAAGTGAACCTATGGAACAAACTACCTGAACACCTGAGGTCTGAGAAAAACTGTCAGTTCATTTAAATCAGGTCTGAAAACATTACTGTTCACTGGAGCTTTGACTTAGATTCTTAATTGTTTTTTTTAAATGTTTTATGTGTCTTATTTTAATTGTCTTTTAATGCATCTTAATCATTTTAATTTATTATATGTTTTATATAAACCTTGAATTGTCCTGTACATGAAATGTGCTATACAAATACATTTGTCTTTGCCTTTAAGAAGACTATGTAAAATTCCAAATTAAACTTAATTCCAAATAAAATAACTGGTTTATTCCACTCTCCTCCTGGTCTTGTCACAATGACACACATATTTCACATTGATGACGCACACATTCCACACTGTTGGCATTAGTATGTTGAATCAGTCGTATCAAAATGTGTAATCATGATGATGGATTGTGTTAATGTGTTAATTTTGACAGTGTTAGTATTTGCTATTTAAACATATTTTATTGACACCATTATGAGTGTGATGGTGTCAGATCAGTTTATTTGTTGAACCAGTCCAATGACTGACTAATAATTATATGTTTAAATTAATTATTGAGTGTTAATAATAATAAATAAAGGTGTGTCTTTCTCTCATTGTACTTGCTTTAATTCAGGGTGTTTATTCTGTCAATCCTGTATCTCTGATTTTTGGCCTTAACATCTGTTTCAATTAACCATCAGTTGAAGTCAAATCATTTCTGTTGGCATGGATAAAAACATGCACTGAGGGGCAGTGTTTCTCCGAATAGCCTGAGTGGAAACCAGCACTCAACTCAGTCTCACATTGTCTTAACATGGCATTACAAAACACACATTTGTGATGAAGATGAACCTGAGCCATGTGTCAGTTAAATAAAACTAAGAAAGCAAAACTGAACTGTTACATGACATGAGTTTAATTTCTTATATAAAAACACATAATTTTGGTGAATTTTCATATAATATGTATAATCTGCAGTATTTCATGTCTATGTTGTAGTATCTGTTTCGTCTGATATTCAGTCAGAAATCTACATACATATTTTATATACATATACATAAAGATGATAAGATAGATAGTACTTTATTGTCATCATACAATTGTACAACGAAATGTGTCCTCTGCATTTAACCCATCCTTCTAAGGAGCGGTGTTCAGCCATGGGCGGTGCCTGAAGACCCATGTCCAGACGTGGAGCCAGGCTCATGGTCAGTTACCTGGCTGGACGATTCTTACCCTAACCAACATGGTTTTGGGTGATGGGGGAAACCCATCCAGACACGGGGGGAGAGAAACATGCAAACTCCACACAGAAAGGCCGCACTGTCCGGGAATCGAACCCGGGTCTTCTTGCTGTGAGGCAAGAGCGCTCACTAATCACTCTGCCACCGTGCCACCTTTTTAAATTTTTTATTTTTTTTAATAAGATAGTACTTTATTGTCATCATACGGAATTACAACGGAATTATACATATAATTATTACACACACACACACACATATATATATATATATATATATATATATATATATATATATACATATACATATATTCCCTTAACATAGTTGTGGAGTATCTTATGAAGAGAAACACTACCCCACAGTGGTTAGACTTTCTCAGTGCTCCAAACTATTTTTCCATGAATTCTCATTATTTGTGAACTCTTGTGCACCCCCCAGCAGTAAAGCATCATACTAAATCACACACTTTAAATATACAAGTACTACTCGGAAAATTATAATATCATGTAAAAGTTGTTTTATTCAAGTAATTCAACATAAAAGGTAAAACCAATACATTTTATAGATTCATGACATGTAAAGTGGGATATCTTAAACATTTCTTTGTTGTACTTTTGCTGTTTATGATTTATACATGATTAAAACCACAAACCCCAAAAACTCAGAAAATTGGAATATTGCTTGAAAGTCCATTTTTTGAAGGTGTAAGTCCTCATCAGTAAAATCACAACAAATAAAAGCTTGAAATATATTGATTCACATACTATTTGTGTCTATATATATATATATATATATATATATATATATATATATATATATATGTTCAGAGTAACCGAAATGCATGCCCTTTTTCAGGATTTTTTTTTTTAGTAGTACCTACCTCTAATTCAGTAAAATGAAAAACATTTCAAATTATGGCATGAATAAGACACTGTTACCTTCCATGATTTTAGAGGTTTATTAATGTAATGTATCTCTGTGCAAAAAGTACATTGTATGTTTTTGCAAAGGTATGAGTCTGATTTTATATCAGTGATTCTATGTAATGATAAAGATTTTGCCGACAAATCCAAACACACTACAAACTCACTGGACTCTTTAGGTTTTGTGATCAGTTTCACCTTACTTCTTACCAATCATAGCAGGAAGCAGTTTTCTGTGAAAAAAAAAAAGATAAAATAAATAAAGTTGTGCTGCACTCCAGCACCAAATGATAAATTGTTAAAGTATCTGGTTAAGCATTTTACTGTTAAAGATGTAGATTTTTTTTTTTCCTGAGGAATCAAAGACCATGTTCACTATATCATCTCTAAAAGGTAATAGTATTTCATTTATTTCTTTACAGCTTGTACTGTAGTGCTGTTCCAAAGTGACTAAAATCAATTAATACAGTTTTAGGGCATGTTAATACATTCAGGTAATATAGAAGAACAAAAATATATAATAAAACAGTTGAGTTTAAGCTGATGACAGATACATCTAATCTAATGTCAGGCAGAGTCTGAAACAGTGTGCCTGTTTTACAGAGGATTCTGAGCATGGGGGTAATCATGACATTGGTGGGGACATAATTTGACGACTTTCTCGCGAAGAACACGGCTTAAAGAATTAATTAAAATAACACCTCATTTTGTTTTTGTCAATTTAGGAATGTCTTTTATTTCTTAAGCCACATTTTGTCAGTTTTTATTGGTCATCTATAACTGCATTATATATTTAATTATAGTGATCGTCATAAGATCGACATTTACGTCTAGTTTCGTCTCATTTTTGTCACGTGATAAAGGTTGGTTAGGCGCACTGTCAATGAATGGTTTATTTTTTAGATTCTTCATATATAAGGTGCAATGGATTATAAAACACATTAAGTGAAGTCAACATCATTAGATAAAAAGTCAAAATTATTAGATAATAAGTCCAAATTATTAGATAAAAAGTCTAAATTATAAGATCAAAAGTCAAAATCATGAGATAAAAAGTCAAAATCATGAGATAAAAACTCAAAATTATTAGATAAAAAGTCTCAATTATTAGATAAAAAGTAAAAATTATTAGATAAAAAGTCTAAATTCCCAGTCACTAAGCACAACCACAATGAATCCATATACAGTATAAGGTGCACTGTGGTTTTTGGAGAAAATTAAAGTCTTTTAAGTGCACCTTATAGTCTGGAAAATACAGGCAACTTTTGTTTCCCTAATGTCATGTAATTTCCCATTTAAAAATGTATATGGACATTTTAGAAACAACCAAATATTGGTCAATAGCGTCCATACACAATTTTCCCCCGATGATTCTGAGTCAGATGTAGATTTTACTACTTTGCTTCCTTCAGTAACTTTACATTGTCAAAACTGACTAATGGCTTCACTCTCAATCTAGATTTATATTTATTTATTTATTTATTTATTTATTTATTTTTTGTACGACTATTCAAACAAAGCCCAACCTTGGTTATCTCATTTCCTTTAAAACTAAGGTTGAGTTGAATGGAAGTTTTGTGCCACTATCATACCAGATAGTTCCACTGTATATTGTGAAAAATGTCAGTCATTGTCATTGGTGTGTGCCTCTACTGGGCTGTTCCTTTAGCTCTGATGCTCAATAATAAAGGCCAGCCCTAAGGGTCGACTAAATGCAAAGGCTAGAACAGTTATTAGCAAGTAAGGGATAGAGTGACCGTAACACCAGATGACGCTCTCTGTCTGTCCTCAGAGAAGTGTCAGTGGTCACAATGATCAGCCTTGGATGTCCAATGTTCGTCATTTCCAGACTATAATAAAGCTTCTTTTGTCTGATGACCAACAATAACTGACACAAAGAAGAAACATTTCAGGCCAGAGGATGTTAGAAACAGAAAGGGCTGTGAAGTGAACTAATGAAAATGATGTCTTCATTGACAATTCAAGGTAATGAAGCACTTGTCATTTTGTCCACAGTCGTATATAAATAACCTTGGGACATAGCTCTGTTTTAGACCTCTGAAAGGGGGTCTTTAAGGACATAAATTGTTGTCGTTATTCAAGTGCTGTTCATTATTCACCCATTTTGTGGCACCAATCCAAGGCCTACTACATACAAACTGAAAAGTGAAAATAAACAAATATGCACCATTTAGGTTTAGAAACAAATGTATAAGCTTATCCAACCTCAGTCATTCTTAATAAATGATCATTACATACATTATTGTACATTGCCTTCTGTCTGTATTTTCAAAAATGACCAAAAAATAGTGAAAGGTTGAGATGTGTGTGAATAAAATGTGCAGTCACAAGAAACATGCTTCTTTATCACTCAGAACCTTCCCTTACTGTTATGAAAATAAAAGATTCAATGTGGTTATTTGTGCTTTAGAACTTAACTACTGTGAAATGATCGGATGAAGTTTAATTTATTTCATAGCTCCATGTCCTCCATCACCACTTTTGTTCCTTAAATTATTTGAACAATGTGTCACAAAGAAGAGAGAAAAAAGAAAAAGAAAAGTTGTATTTATTATTATTTGTTCAACAATTCACACAATTTAAAAAAAATTTGGTCTGTACCAGATTCCATTATTAACTGGATATTGTTCTGATTTAACCTGCATGTGTAAAAAAATAAATAATAAAAAAAAAAAAATTCTATTTGTTACCTCTGTTACATCTGCTCATTTGTTGTTGTTTTTTTGTACTGTTTTGTTTTTTTGTATATATGTATATGTTTAGTACTTCAATTATTTATTATTATTATTATTGTCATTGTTATTATTGTTATTATTGTCATCATTTGTGTACTATGCACTTTATTGCTATAAGATGAATTCAGGTTATTGGGGAAGTGAAGAAGGGGTAGGATTAAATAAGCTTATGCTTCGTCCTACTTCTTTTCGGACATGTCATTGTGTATTATTATTATTATTATTATTATTGTATTGATTATTGTTGCATTCTGCACATGTTCGAAATAAAGCATTCAAATCAAATCAAATCAAAAGAGAGATAAGAACGTTTATGACTTACTTTATTAGATGATCCACCATAAAAACCCACACATTTGTGAACACACAATGACAAAGATGAAGCTGAATAGAAAGAGAATTTTTTTTTCACAGTCTCATCTCGTCATCTGAACTCGCTTTATTCTCACTAGGGTCATGGGGGTCATTGGGGGCCTAATCCAGCTACAATGGGTGAAGGCGGTGTACACCCCGTATGAGTCTCCAGTTCATCTCAGGGCTGAACATATATAGACAAAAAATCATGGACAATTTAGATTAACCAATGAACCTATCAGCACATGTGTTTGGATGGTGGGAGGAAACTGGAGTACCTGGAGAAAACCCACACAGACACGAGGAGAACATGCAAACTCCACACAGAAAGGTCTGGTGTGGGAATTGAACCAGGGACCTTCTGTCTGTGACCATTAATTTTGGTTCAGCCCGTACATCACTGATCTGTAAATATGGACTGGAGATAGTGGATCCTGCATGTTCTAGATCACTGGTCCCCAACCTTTTTATTATCGTGATTTTGTCAACGTTTGACAATTTTACCACAGACCGTGATGGGGGGGGGTTGTTTATATTGGATATGAGTTGCAAAAATATTCAGATCGGGCTTGGTCTGTCACGATAAATCCATATTTAAAAAACAACTCCTGGTATTGTCTGTTAAAGGCTGTCATTTTTCAAAATAAAAGATTGGTCAGGCTTGGATAATAAATGCAAGAGAAATAATTAATTATTTGGCGGCCGGCGGCCCGGTACCAATTGATCCACGTACCAGTACTGGTCCCTGGCCTGGGGGTTGGGGACCACTGTTTCAGATGTTTCCCTCTACCAACGCACCTGACGGTCATTATCAAACTCCTGCAGAGCTTGATGACAGGCTGATCATTTGAATCAGGTGTGTTGGTAGAGGGATACATCTAAAACATGGAGGATAGTGGTACTTAAGGACCAGGGTTGGGAACCACTGATGTAGAGAGATGCACATCCAATACCTCACTGAAGTATTGGATATGAGCTGGATCTGATTTAGAACTGCACACAGTACGTGACCAAGTTCAAACCAAGAAAGTTCAGGATCCATGTCATTTCTACTGTTCACACTGTCATTAAATGACAGGAAGTGACTACATATAATCAAAATGATGCCAACTTTTGACCATATCTGCTTAGACTCTACTCGACAGACTTTACAGGTCTATGAACTCTTTCTAAAAGTTGCTGCTTTGATGATGTTGATGGAGGATGCTGTCGAGCACATCGCCTCAAACTTGTGCTCAGTGTGATACTCATTGTGATCTAGTGATTTTAAATGTCATAGCCTATGACTCATGTTTTTTAATCCTCATCAAACTATTCAGTGAACATTTATGCCCTGTGGATGGAGGCATTGTCATCTGGATATTTTTCTTTTAATTTGTCACGAGTATGGATAAATCTGTTTTCATAAAACTGAGTCTGAACCGGATCACTCAGATGGTTAAAACTTGGAGATATGATGACCCAGAAATGTTAACTATTAAGGCCTACAGCTAATATTCTCATATTAAAGGTTAGTAGATGAATATAATTCCTCACCACCAATGGAGGACAAATTGTTCTAAAGAAACTTAAAGCCTAAAGCTACCACTCTCATTAAAAGTTACTCATGGATAAAATGCTTGGCCATTGAAAGAGGGCAAATTGTTCTAGATTTTTAATAAAAGAATGGTTGTTGTACGTTAATCATGACACTGTCACATATTAGTCACCTTTTAGTTGTCCTCTGCCTCTCATGGATCATCATGACACAAATTTCCCACATGCAAAGATGGCTCACCCAAAGTTACCCTTTAAATCTTGCCAAATGCACATCCAATAATTACATTCTTGCATGATCAGCTTATGTGATCTTGTCATTCATCTTTTCTGTCAGTATAAGTATTCATTGTGAACTTGTTGCCTCAAGCGACATTCGAGTAACAGACATATCGTCAGTACAGTGCTCACTGTTGTTTTTCACCACTTGATGACATATGTCAGATCTAGAGCATCGACTCCAATGAACAAAATGTGCCTTATTCAGTCTGATCACTGGAAATGTTCAAAACTGACAATAAAATACAAGATGCTACATTGCAAACTGAAAACTTATTTAACTAATGTGATCTAAAAGCGTAAATTTACCAAAAACAAAAGGCTTTTTTCAACTAATTTGATTGATCGATTGATGCTTTATTACAGACTCAAGGTCCATTCCATCTTAAAAAGCTACAAGTAAGAACAGTACACACAACATACAGATAAAACAGTACAGATAACATACAAACTTAAAAAATCATATAATCTCATTTTTTCACTGTATACAATGTTTACTATTACCACAACATTGAGTCTTCAGATGAATCTGTACATTGTATTTCTCAGAATTGTTTAAATCACAAGAGTTATTAAAATATTTCTTATTGTCTGTCTTCAGTCTCAGGTCCTCGATCACAGGTCTGGGAGTCTGAGGGTTCTGCACAGGACCTTATCTGTTTCTAGGACTGTGTTCTTTTGGACACAGACCTCTGATGTTGTTCCTGGTATCTGCTGGAGTCATTTACATACTCATCTTGCGGGTCAATGCCCCTAATGCTCTGATCACTACTGGTACCACTGTTGGCTTCACACCCACATTTTGTCCCTCTCCTCTTTCAGCCATTGGTATTTCTAGAGCTTCTCATGTTCTTTCTGATGTTGCTATCACTGGGGACTGCTGCATCTATCACCATCACTGTCTTCTGATGTTTATCCACCACCACTATGTCAGGCTGATTGGACATCCTCATCTTGTCAGTCTGGATCTGAAAATCCCACAGGATCTTGGTATGTTCATTCTCTATCACCTTGGGGGGTGTCTCCCATCTGGACTCGAGGATCTCCAGTCCATATTTACAGATCAGTAATGTACGGGCTGACCCAAAATGAGTGGTCACAGACAGAAGGACCCTGGTTCAATTCCCACACCACACCTTTCTGTGTGGAGTTTGGATGTTCTTGTGTCTGTGTGGGTTTTCTCCAGGTACTCTGGTTTCCTCCCACCATCCAAACACATGCACTGATAGGTTAATTGGTTAATTTAAATTGTCCATAGGTGTGAATGTGAGAGTGATTGTTTGTCTATATATATGTTCGGCCTTGAAATGAACTGGAGACTCATACTGGAGACCCCGCCTTCACCCATTGTAGCTGGATTAGGCCCCCAGTGACCCCCAGTGAGGATAAAGCGGGTTCAGATGACGAGACGAGACAAGATATTCGGGTTGCAGTTGGTCGGGTTGTTTTTCGTTTCAGATAAATATTAAAATAACCTGGTAAATTGTAATTCAAATATTAGGTGCAATTTTCTATACACTTTATTAACTGAATTTCCAGTTAATAAAGAGAGATAGTCAAGTTAGGAGAGTGGAAGCTCCAGAAACATGCAAACAAAAAAAGGAAGGTTTGGGATTTTTAAAGATGATGAGCGGCTCCCAATGTTTTCTTTTCCATGGAAACCGGGTTCAAATGTCTCTTTAGGTGTTGCAGGTTGTCGACCCCTGGTTTAGATGCTGCGCGTTGATAACCTTTGAATGATGAAGCAGGATAAAAATATTTTCTCAACATATTAACTTACAAGCAAAATGACATTGAATTTTAACAGAAATAGATGCAGGTATGTGATGTTCATAAAGACCACTGACTACTTTTTTAAAAATGTGGGTTGAGAAGCTGGTTGGGTCCGTCCTTTTCAAATATATTTCTTGCGGGCAGGCTAGTTAAAAAAAACGGTTGATTGTAGGTGGTTTATACATCGACCTCCGCATCAGTGGTACAGATGTTCCTGTACACTATGCTCACTACCTGGTTATGCTGCTCCATGTATGCTTTGTCTGCTGTGATGTGCTGGACTGTCTCAGGGGCTTCTTCACACAGCCCATACATGGGGTCTGGTCTCGTATGGTAGACCCTAGCCTCTATTGCTCTGGTGTTCAGGGCTTCTCCTTGTGCAGCCATGAGTAGGGCCTTTGTGCTCTCTGTCAGTGCAAACTTTTCCAGTCACTGGTATGTTTTCTTGTAATCAACCACTTCCTCAATGATACATACCTTAGGCTATCATGGAATATACAGTGGTATATATGTCTGTATGTGTGTGTGTGTATGTGTGTGTGTGTGTGTGTGTGTCCAGTTTGAATCCATGTGTCTCCATTCACACATATATGAGTTTATCAGTTTCAAAAAATTATTTTACAAGAATGTATAAGGGTGGGAGATGATACTTGTTTTTCTTTTATTTCTTCCCACTCCCTTTTGAATGTGTTACTTGCCTTCTTATTTTTTATTCATGCTATATTGACTTTTTGACTATTTTTTCAATGATTGGCTTTTGTAAGATAAAATGTTTTTGTGTTTGACATATTCGAAATAAAATAACTAAACTAAATGTCATTGTTTGTGGCAAAGAGAATAAAGAAACTTTTTTTTTTTGTCAAACTGATAAACCGGCTGCATATGATGAATGCCACCAACACCAAATTGGCTACTGTTTTGGCATATTTTACATTAAGGCTCAAAAGCAATGCATTAAACATGAAAATAACATGGAGAGTTGGACACTTTGACATCACCTCAGTGACCTTCTGGTCTGAAGTTTTTCAGTTTATGTATTTTCATAATAATATTCATAATACATCAGTAGCTTTAGTACGAACTTGTAAAATGAGCATTTATATTGGAACATTACATGTATAAATGATGATATAATTCAAATAGGATCCAAGAAATGACCACTGACTGTAATATAGTTATTTCCCACAAAAAAGGTCCCATTGAACTACTGTGTTGAGATGTTTAATCTGTGTTGGGTTTGCCTGAATTAGGTTTCCTATGGGTTCTCTAATTTCCCCCACCATTTAAATAAATAAATAAACAAACAAACAAACAAACAAACGAATGAACAAATAAATAAATAAATAAATAAATAAATAAAGCAGCTATATATAGGTTGACTGTCTTGTCTCTTCTGAGTTCCTTCAATGGTAGTTTACTGCTCCTAATTTGCTGATTGCTAATGCTAATGCTTGGTGTTGTGTGTCTTATAAAGACTAAAATATGCAGCCCAAATTTCCCTAAAGGGATAATAAAGTGAGTTAACCCTTAACTGTTAACATTTATAAACATTACTTCAGTTTCTCTGTGAAACTAAATCATACCCCCCCCCCCCAAATAAATGCATACTGCTCACTTACCATTGATTTTACCAGTTATTTGTGCACATAAATGTATATTGCATCATATCTTGCGTAATATCAATATTAATGTCTCTTAGATATTAATATCTCTTAGATCATGTTAATAATATATGTCACCTTGCTGTCTGTTTATTTTTGAAGTTAAGTATCTTTGTTCAAGGCCGCTTTGCCCCCTTAATAAATCATTAACAACTTATTAACATAAGAAAATATTTAAAAATATACACTATGAGAGAATATCCAGTTGGAAATGAATTAAACATGGGCCTTTGTAGCTACAAAAGAGTGACCCAGTGTGAAACTCTGTACAAACAGTCCTAAAACATAATAATTGAAAACCACAGAGACTGGAGAAACATAGAAACACATATTAGCCCATGTGTGTCCTGTAGCTCCAGGCTGTCTTTTGAAAGCACGCTGTCAGATTAATTTTCAACCTCTCAATCTGAAAGTCCTGCTGATGGCGAGGTTTGGCTTATCTTGCCTGTTCATTGTGAAACTACATTTGCAATTGATGGAGCACCAGAAAACCATGCTGCTTTGCTTTTGTAAGTCCACAAAGTCTACTGGGTGTTGACAATGAAAAGAAACAGTGGTGAAATCTGAACAGTGCAGTACAATGGGAGTGGGAAATGAAAATCAGTTAAAAGGTTGCAGGTTTGTTGCATGTTTGGCCTAAAATTAGCTGACAGTTGAATACAATTAATAGATAATATCAAGTGAATCGCTGGATTTTAAATGTGTCAGGGCTACATGCAAAACGTGTGGCGGTTCCTTTGATTTTTGACGTTAAACTTTCACATTATTCTCCAAGTGTTACATGTTTAAAAAGCCAGAGATGAAGCTGAGAGATTAAGTGGAAAAATTATGCCATGTGTTATATTTACTGCATTTTATCTGTATAGAAGGAAACAATGTACTTGCTTTAAAACTTGATTAAAAAGAACAAAAAGTGATGAAATGTAATAGAATCACCAAGGTGTAAAGACAACAACATACATAGAGGATTTAGTTTGAAAGCTGAACATTAAACAGATATGTACAATGCAAAGTTGCTGCACAAATTGCTGAATATATCCTGAAATCTTAATAAATGTGAAATGTAAAAGGGAAATTAGAGTTAGATTTGAGTTTCAAGAAAAACAACAAAGAAAAAGCTTCTCTGTGACTAACCGATATAACATTAGGAAACAGCTAAGACTTTTTGCTTTTTTTCTCTCTATTGCAAATGACTTCATTTGGATTCATTCATACAGAAAGTAGATGTTTCACACATATCTTCGAGGTACTGATTTGCATATTCATAAGAAAAAAAATATTCATCTTTTCTTTGCAAAACTTCTTTCTGAGTTCATGCTGACGTAAAATGTCTGCTTCATTGTTAAGGAGTCACTGGGTTGAGTAAAGCATGTATGAGCACATTTCACCTGACCCACTGCGAGTGTATTTAATACATACTGTCACACTGTAGTGACCCTGACATGCATTATATAAGACAATTCTTATTTGTTTCCCAAATCGGCCTATTTCCTTTTTTGTCCTTGCAGAGTTAACCCACTCCCTAGTGAGAGAAAACAAACGATTTTCTATTAGTTCTCAAGAATCTAACGGTGAGTGTGACTCACTGTTGGCTTATACAACACACACCTTCATAGTTCTCAAAGCTCCTCTCCTTTCTCCTTCTGTCACTTCTCTCATTCTATCTTTCTCTCTCCATTTTCTTCACCATCGTGCAAAGTCTCAAGGGTAGACTGAATATCCTCTTCCATTTGGCTGCTATTCTGGTCTCCATATCAACAAAATATGAGTCACCACACCCTCCAAAAATATGGACACAATCACTAAAACATGTTACTATTAATACAGCAATCAACCTATTCATTTAATGCTATCACATTACTGTGTCAGTCAATTTTCATTTCAGCAGCTGCTGTGAAGACAACTTAAAGTCCATGAATGTTAGAAACATGCATCACAATGTAAGTGTTTTCTTGTATCATGGCTGTTTAAAGTTTCTGACTCCTCTGAGTCTATTTTTACACTGTATGTTGCAGTGAAAGCACTTTCAACAAACAAAATATAGGTTTAGAGCCTGTGTATGCATGTATTTAAATGTTTGTAAGTGGTTGTATAACCACAAAAACAATCTATCTATCTATCTATCTATCTATCTATCTATCTATCTATCTATCTATCTATCTATCTATCTATCTATCTATCTATCTATCTATCTATCTATCTATCTATCTATCTATCTATCTATCTATCTATCTATCTATCTATCTATCTATCTATCTATCTATCTATCTATCTATCCATCCATGCAGACTGCAGCTCATATGCTAATACTGAATCACAACTGACAAGCAAGAGGCAATAAAGTCTAAACTAATTTAATTTTGTTTAATCAAGAGCATTAAAATTTGTTTGAAGTGCCTAATTAGATATTATTCATCTGCTAATAGCTAACCAGTTACTGTATAATAACATTTACGTCGACTCTGAAAACTAGCTTGGAATCTCACTTCATTTGCAATTTGTTCTAAGCATGCACAGTGTCAGCTTAGCTTGGTCACATAATGTAATTTAACCTTTGTGATAAAAACATTATGTTAATGGTGACACTGTGACTCAGTGCTCAGCTTTGTTGCCTTGCAGAGTGAAGGCTGTGGGTCCAAATCTGCAGGTAGGCCTTCATTTGTGTGGAGAACCCATGGGCAGAGTTTTTTTTTTTTATTAAATGTAGATACACTAAAAGATGCAGATCAAGTGAAGAGGATACTGTATATGTTGATTTTTTTGTCAGGAGTGCTACATTTTTGGATAAGATTCAGTCCCTGAGGTTTTAGAATTTGTAATGACCCTTGAACCACTTTTCTAAGTTATTATATATATATATATATATATATATATATATATATATATATATATATATATATATATATATATATATATATATAGAACAAGTGGTGCCAGACACCACGGAGGGTTCCACCCCAAGTCCAGTGTCCTGAGGCTGTACACTAAGCGAAAGGAAGGGGGCCGAGGACTAGTAAGTGTCAGAACTACTGTCCAGGAGGAAACGGCGAACCTCCAGGAATACATCAAGAAAATGGCCCCCGATGACCAACTGCTAAGTGAATGCCTCAGGCAACAAAAGCCCAGTAAGGTCGAGGAACCAGAGAGGCTATCATGGAAGGACAAACCCTTGCATGGCGTGTACCATCGTCAAATTGAGGAAGTGTCTGATATGGAAAAGACATACCAGTGGCTGGAAAAGGCTGGACTAAAGGACAGCACAGAGGCACTACTCATGGCTGCACAAGAACAAGCCCTGAACACCAGAGCAATAGAGGCCGGGGTCTACCACATCAGACAGGACCCCAGGTGTAGGCTGTGTAGAGAAGCCCCTGAAACAGTCCAGCACATCACAGCAGGGTGTAAGATGCTGGCAGGCAAGGCATACATGGAGAGGCATAACCAGGTAGCGGGCATACTGTACAGGAACATCTGTAAAGAGTATGGACTGGAGGTCGTAGGATCAAGATGGGAGAACCCCCCAAAGGTGACAGAGAACAAACAGGCCAAGATCCTGTGGGACTTCCAGATCCAGACTGACAAGATGGTGATGGCCAATCAGCCTGACATAGTGGTGGTGGATAAACATGAGAAGACAGTGGTGGTGATAGATGTAGCAGTCCCCAGTGATAGCAACATCAGAAAGAAAGAACATGAGAAGCTTGAGAAATACCAAGGGCTGAAAGAGGAGTTAGAGAAAATGTGGAGTGTGAAGGCAACAGTGGTACCAGTAGTGATCGGAGCACTAGGGGCAGTGACCCCCAAGCTGGGAGAATGGCTCCAGCAGATACCAGGAACAACATCAGAGATCTCTGTACAAAAGAGCGCATTGCTAGGAACAGCTAAGATCCTGCGCAGAACCCTCAGGCTGCCAGGCCTCTGGTAGAGGACCCGAGTCTGAAGGAGACACCGCCCACGTGGGGCGAGGGGAACTTTTTTTTTTTTTTTAAAGAACAAGTGGCGCCAGACACAACAAACCCCACCCCTTGCAAATGTTTTAGCTCTTAATGGATGTCTCCCAGTCAAAATATGGTCACTCAGGGTCAAAGGTCATGATGCCATTTTGGAGCTGACATGTAGTTTCCTATCTATTCTAACAATAGTAACTGAGTACTTACCACCACTCTTTTTGAATTGATGACTGTTTAAAGTGACGTGACCTTGATTTTTGACCTTTCTAGGTTACTCATAGTGAAAGGTCATGATGCCATTTTGAAGCCAATGCCAGGTTTCCTACCTGCCAATAAGTGAGTCTCTACCTCCACTTGTTTTAAGTGTTATAGTCCATATAGAACAAGTACCCATGACCTCTTGGGTCAACAACAGGTCAAAATTTACACACACATTGCAGAATTGAGAGATGAGCATTTTGGTGCTCATCGGAAGTGAATAGTTCAAAGGTTGGATCTAAAATTTTATTTTGACCTTGATTTCAACCTTGACCTTTGACATAGAGAATTTGAGCTTCAATGTTCTGTTGTTAGTGCACATCAACAGTGAGAGCAAAAAGAAGCTGTATGCTAAACTAAGTATACAGGAATGAAAAGTAAATTCACTTATTATTGTGAAAGCGCATTTTGGTCATCTTGACCTTTGACCCCTGGCCTGTACTTATACAGCACATTTTATTCGCCAGTCAGTGCCCAAAGCGCTTTACAATTCCGCACATTCAATCATTTACACACACAGTCATACACCAGTGGACAGCTGCTGCCTGATCCTACTGGGACCAACTTAGGGTTCAGTGTGTTGCCTAAGGACACGTTGACATGTGACAGCCGGGACGCGAACCACCGACCCTTCGATCATTGGACGACACATTTTACCAACTGAGCCACAACCACATTAAGTGTTGTCCCATTTCTTTAGGGGGATATTCCCCCCCTACCCCTTACAACTCATTTTCAAGAAGCCACAGGATAAGAGGTGAGTTAGGATTTGGCCTGAATTAATTATGATGGCAGGTCAGTAGATGCACTATGTTCTCTAATTAGACTGATATCTGAAAAGTTTTTTTGTTTTTAAATCTTTTGCAGTGATCTGAAATGTTTTATTTACTACACTTTCACCAGCAATTATCTGTTTGTCTTGAGGCAACTTTGGAAAACAAGTAAACCTTTTTTTTTCCCCTTAGCAACAAAGTCTAACTGCAGATATATGTGACCCCACAGAAGCACATGCATAAAAAACTATTGTTAAAGAAAAAAAAACAACAACTACAGCTGTGCAATATACATTTTGGATACTTTTTACTTTATTTCCTCCATTCTAGAACACCAAGTATCCTGTATAAATATATATTATATCTATACTGGAGCCTTATCTGGTAGTGAGTAGCTATTAATACACTGGAAAGGATTACATGGTTTGGATATGTGTATGCTATAAAAACACACTCCTTGTCTAAAGAGAGAAACAGTACGTGTATATAGGAGCCAAAGTTTACAGATCTAAGTATAGCTGATAGTATTTCCAGCCTACCACTCCTGTGCAAAACTAATTAATAATTTCTCAGCCCATGTCCTCCATGAGAGACATCAGAGGGCTGAATCACGTCACTGGATCTCTCTTGCGCACATATTTCTGCCAGCACCGCTAAGCAAGGCTTTCCCAGAGACCTCTAGGCATTTGTGTGTTTGATGAGATGGTGTTAATAAAGGAATTATGAAGCAAGAAATGCACAGGGGCTGAAAGGGAATAACTGTGCACCTTGAAAAACGAAGAGCGATGAGGCAAACAATTTGCTTTTGCAGCACTGTTTCAATCTAAACACTTTTCCTCGCTTGACACGGTGGCTTCATCAGCTGTATATCTGCATTAAGGGAGTTTTACATTCCTCATTTGGTCTTCATAACATGTCTCTGCCTTACATTTCCTCATCCAATTGATGGCATGCCTTTTGCATTTCAAGTGCAAACACCCAGTAAACACTTATACACACAGGGTCTATATTAGCAAAGGGAAACTGAGAAAGACAAAGTTTACAGGGACTGGAAGTTAAATGTATCTGTTTAGTGTCACTGCTGCACTGCCTCATATTAATTAATGTGTATATAAATAAGAGTGATTTTCACATGGCTGACATTACAAGGAACAAATATTGAAGAGTGCAAAGCAAAATTCACACCCAGCACCCAGACAACAAATGTAACAAGTTCCCAGAACAGGCAACGTCAACAGGCAGCTGGTGAGCCAGACCTGCTCTGCTTTTTCTTACTCTACATATAAAGGGTTTGTTCAAGTCCAGAAAACATGAAGAAAAACACACATTAAAGACAGAGATAATTATGGCATTACACTGTAAACCCCATTAAGTTACAGTAGCAGAACTAAACAAATTTAAGGCAATCGATTGCCTTAATTATTATTATTAAAAAATACAAGTTTCCAGAACTTAAATGGTCTGCACTTATATAGTGCTTTTCCACCTTCATGGTGCTCAAAGCGCTTTACATTCACGCACATACACCAGTAGGTTTCTAAGGTTCTGTCAGTCCTACTGGAGGCCTTAGTCAGGGTTCAGTGTCTTGCCCAAGGACACTTTGACATCCAGAGCTGGGACGCGAACCGCCAAACTCTTGGTCATTGGGCGACCCACTCTACCAACTGAGCCACAGCCACCCCAAAATGTAGATGCGTTAATTAAATCATTACTTATTAATTTAGTATTCTAAGGTTCTGGCAGTCCTACTGGAAGACTAAGTCAGGGTTCAGTGTCTTTGTCCAAGGACACATGGACATGTGGACAGACAGAGCCGGGACATGAACCTCTGACCCTTCAGTCATTGGACGATCTGCTCAACCATGAATAAAATTACTGTTTTGTGATTGTAATTTTTTTTGGTGTGATAGATATTGGTGGTTATTTGTCATAATCTGAAATTGTATTTCAGCATCAGTTAAGTTTTTTTTTTTTTCAATCATCCTTATTTAAAACAATAGAAATAACAGTACAATATCATTCTCTGCATTTAATGACTTAATTCCACGAAGTTGTACCTCATCCATGTTATGTTCACTCATATCCACAATAGTTTTCCTTAATAAAAAAAATATTAGTTGAAAGTATTTAAAAAGAACATGTTGTCATGAAGAGGGAGGTGAAGGGAAGGACTCAGGTGCACAAAACCTGGGGGGTAGATCAGCCAGAGTCCATGGTGGTGAGAAATGTTCAGGTTATGGAAGAGATAAAGCTGAATGGTCCCACGCCGGCAACTGCAAACTTCACTGCTTATATATTGCTGTCAGCAACCACTTGCAGCTGCACTGTGCGGGGACAGGTGTATCTGGTGAGCACTGGACGAAAGGTCACTGGACGAAAGGTCATGACACATGTTACCAGTAAAACCCATTTCAGTTTGACAAATTACATTGGAGATACTTGTTTTTTCATTGAGTTATATATATATGTTTGCTTAAAAAAAGTAATTTTTACTCTGAACTTGAATGAACTCTGTGGAGTTAAAAAATGAGAACAAAATGCAGACAAATTAGAAAAAAAAAAATAAATAAAAAAATTCTATTTGTTACTGACTTTCCTATCTGCTCATTTGTTGTTGTTTTTTGTTGTTGTTTTGTATATATGTATATGTTTAGTACTTCAATTAATTATTATTATTATTATTGTTATTATTTTTATTATTATCATCATTTTTGTACTATGCACTCTATTGCTATAAGATGAATTCAGGTTAATGGGGAAGTGAAGAAGGGGTAGGATTAAATAAGCTTATGCTTCATCCTACTCCTTTTCGGACATGTCATTGTTATTATTATTATTATTATTATTATTAGTAGTAGTAGTAGTAGTAGTAGTAGTAGTTGTAGTAGTAGTAGTAGTAGTAGTAGTAGTAGTAGTAGTAGTAGTAGTAGTAGTAGTATTGTATTGATTATTGTTGCATTCTGCACATGTTCGAAATAAAGCATTCAAATCAAACATCAACATGAGCACTGGATTAAATGTAAGAAAACACCTCATTTACACCAAAAACTCACTAAATGCAGAAAATAATATTACAATAAATGGTGACAATTATTTAATTGAGTTAAATAAATTAAATAGACAGAAAACCATATTTGGGAACTGTTGCCAAAGTAGTGTTGAATCTTTTTGGGTTAAGAAAGGACACATTTAAAGAAAAATTCATTTGAGAACTATCACAAAAGTAACCCTGGGTCTTTATGCGTTAAAATATGTACACGCTGTACAACTTTGGGTTCTTTAAAACCAAAAATGACAAACTGTAGCACTAAAATTCTATATCACACATTGGTCACATGGTCAGGAAAGCGAAACTGAACTGGCCTTTATGAACAAAGTCAGCCTGGAATAAAAGTCTGACAGGTTAGGTGTTTCATTTGACCATCTCACCATATGATTCATTCCACTTTATAACCAACTAGAAAAGCACTCTGAGAGCACAACCTCCGCCAAGGCAGACCCCCACCTCCCCGGTCGAATGAAGAGAGGTCTGCCAAGGAGGTTATGTTTGTCTGTCTGTTAGTTAGCAAGATAACTCAAAAACTGCTGTTATTACCGCATGTGTATCTCTCTCTCTCTCTCTCTCTCTCTCTCTCTCTCTCTACATCACTGAACGCAACATAGTATCATCCAATTAACATGTTTTTGTCAATTGTCAACCCCTCCCCCCCTCTCTCTCTCTCCTCCACACACAGTACCATCAAAACTTTTCTGTGACTTGTTTTTTTGGTCTTTATGTGTGGAGTCTGTAACATTTTTTAACAAAAATTTCATTTCAGAAAATTGTGGACCACACCATTTACTGCTTTCTTCATCTCAGACCTTCAACCACTAAACACACAACTGACATAACACAGATCCTCATTCATCCTTTGTAGTTCTCGAAGTTCAACTGCACTGGTTTTGTCCTTGAAAACATTTCAAAGACACTTCATCAGTTCAGTGTGTTCTATTAAACCCATTATAGCTGTATAAGTCTGTTCTTCCAACCAGAACATTTCTTTGATAAAGTGTCTTGGATAACAAACAGAAGAGACATGTTTTCAACAACAACACCTGTCCAGTTGAACTTCAAAACCAAAGAACACATCTTCTAGCTGAGCCTTGAATAAAGTCTATAACCAAGCCTGGACTGACAGAAATAAAAAAAGACCATAAAAAAAAAAAAAAAACTAAAAACCTGTGGCTTCACCTCTGTCTGAGCACACTCCTCAGTTTGCTGAGACTTTAATATGATGACTTATTAAGGCACAGGCAATGAAGATCATCATTTTGAAAAAAAAAAAAAAAAAAAAAAAAAAGTTCCTCTGTGTTATTTGAGTTAGTGAGGAATGGAAGAAGTGAAAGTCTAAAAGTAAAATAAGTCATGTCAGGTTATTTGAGTTTTCAAGAGATGGTAGAAATATGATTCCTGCTGTAAGTGAGCTGTCTGTAAAACAAAACAACCGATTTAAAATCACAAATTAACTGTGGCTTGTTGTATTTAGGTGCATCTTCTAAGTGACTCTGACTGTGGATGTAGGGACATCACAACCTTGGATGGCTGCACTGATGCGACGCCTGCCTGCCCTGGCCTCATCAATAGCCTGCCATATGACCCGTGCTCCACTCCTGTCTCCTGGGGTCAGCTGACATTTGTTAGCCATCTGCAAAGACAAAAATATAGCAGTACTGTGATTGTTTTTTATCATTTAGATGGTTTACAGTAGAGGTGGTCAAAGTACTCGCATTCTCTACTTAAGTAGAAGTACAGCTACTTGTGTGAAAAAATACTCTGGTAAAAGTAGAAGTACTGATTCAACTCTTTTACTTAAGTAAAAGTAAAAAAGTACAACTTCTGAATTGTAATAAAGTAAAAAGTAAAACTGTATTTTTTTTTTGCTATAGATGAGATACTATTGATTTAACCAGGAAAAAACTAAACACTTTAAAAAATAAAGCATTTAAAAGTGAGTTTCTGTGTAGATGATGTGTTTTATTGGCTCATGGTACTCAGTTTAATGGGTATGGACATGACATTTTTTGTTGCATTTGAATAATTTATAAAAGTATTTTCATAATTTAATGTGTTTTTTTGCACTAAACCAAATAACAAAAATGTCGAGTTCTCATTATTTATAGGTTATTAAGTTTTAATTTTACTGGTCCGACCCATTGGAGTTCAAATCATGCTGAATGTGGCCTCTGAAGAAAATGAGTTTGAGACCCCTGGTCTACATTGACTCTGTTGATGGATGCATCAGAGTAAGAATAGATGCAGATGAGCGGATTACCCATAATACCCCTGTCTACAGTACAAGCCTGTGGGGGCAGTATTATGATCTGGGGTTTGTTCCATTAATCAGGTCAACATTCAGGAACACTGTGTCCCCAAAAAACATGTTGAAACATTGAAGTGACAATACATAACACTGCTCTACAATTTTTATTTACATTTTTTAGAAAATATCTGCTTCTTAAATGTGTTAAATTGTATATACTTTAATAAGATGAAACACAAAACAAATGACAAAAGTGCCGGGTAACCCATGTTTTCAATATATATGATGGTGTGTTATTACACACATATGGTGGTTTATGTACATTTAAGACAGTAACACTCATGGAAAAATGGAATTAGTTTTAGTCTGGAAGCATTTAACTTGTAGACCAGTGTAACCAATAAGCACTCACAGATTTTTCATATATATATATATATATATATATATATATATATATATATATATATATATATATATATGTGTGTGTGTGTGTGTGTGTGTGTGTGTGTGTGTGTGTGTGTGTATTTACTTTATGCTTCTCCTAGTCACATATATCAAATTATCTGAAGTTGTAACAAATAAAACAACACAAATCAACATTGATTGTGTTTCTAAAGTCATTTAGGGATCATTGTACTTTCATATCCCTTGAAAATGTTATAAATTAAAGATTTTTTAAAACTTGACAACAAGCTACAAAACTCCTTCAATTGGTTTCATAGTTTGATCCAAATAAGATAAACCCAGTGATATTTAACATGTGTTCAGACACATGGTGGTACTTGAGGACCAGGGTTGGGGACCACTGGAGTAGGGTATAGAGCAGGGGTGTGCAATCCTGGTCCTCGAGGGCCGGTGTCCTGCATGTTTTAGATATGTCCATCTTCCGTAACATCTGGAAGACATTGCATCATTATCAGGCTTCTGCAGGACCTGGTGATGAGCTGATCATTAATTGAATTAGGTGTGATGAAAGAGGGAAATAACAAAAACATGCAGGATCCCGGCCCTCGAGGACCAGGACTGTCCACCTCTGGTATAGAGTAAAGCAGTAGAACTGCATCCAGGCTGCTGCAGATAGACTCTAATCAGTACTAACAATGTCAATCATGTATTTACTCCCCTCTTACCTGCTTCAAAGCACTTATGAATAGACCAAATTTGCATCAGCAGCAGCCTGAGTGAATACAGGCAAATGTTTCAATTACAATTTACTGACAGGAAATTGTTGAATTCTGTATCCCCTGATGCAAGAAAAGCAGAGTTAGGTAATTCTAGGTCCATTAAGTCAAAGTCCTGCCATTTATTGGTTCAAACCTGTTCACTGAACACAGGTGATTCCACTAATTATCCCATTTACCTGGATGAGACCATGTGCTCATCAAAATGGGCTGGTTCAATGAACAGGTTTGAACCAATACATGGTACACAATCTGATGCTTTTCATTTACAGAGTGGGTTATGATGATAATTTATCCAAATAAGAACTAAACCTCATTCATGAAACTGAAAATCCTGAGCTGAACCAGAAGATAGAATATTAAGCTTTTAATCCTGTTTCATGATGCACACCCCAGTTAGTTTTCTTACCATACCACTGAAATAACAATCATCTTTAAGGTAATTAAACTTCCTTGGTAAGGGGATAGAGACACCACTCAGAGCACAAACCTTAGGATTAGTCAGATTAAGAGCTGCACCACAAAATTTGCTCATTGCTTTTTTTTTTGTGTGGTCCTTTTATTATTTCATTATTACAGTGTCGTCTATCGTTACTGAGGATCATGTCCCAGACCACAAGCTTGTTTTCCAGAAATTATACATTGAATTGCAGAAATAATCATGATAAATAAATCAGAAAATACAGAGGTAGTTGAGTAACATGATTTCAGCTAGTTTAGAAATAAAACTTGGATCACCTCTGTCCAATAATTAGAAATAAAAAAGAGACCTTCAAAGTAGATCTGTCAAAACTATCACAGATATTTGGAGTCTTAATATTGTGCACATACAACAGCCATTCATGTAATTGTGAAGATATATTCCCTTTAGAGGAAAACGCATTGTAATAATAAAATAAGAATAACATAAATACATGAATTATCGCAATAACAAGGTTGTATTCAGTATATATATGTCATTTAATTTACTGTGAAGTTTCTTGTTATGTTCACTGTTGTTTTGTTTGTCAATAAGCTGGTGATAGATTCAGAAATGTGTGACTTTATTGTCTAGCAAAGTCTTGTCTCGTCTCATCATCCTCGCTTTATTCTCACTCGGGTCATGTGGGTCTGTGGGGGGTCTAATCCAGCTACAATGGGTGAAGGTGGGGTACACCCTGTATGAGTCTCCAGTTCATCTCAGGGCTGAACATATATAGACAAACAATCACTCTCACATTCACACCTATGGACAATTTAGATTAACTAATGAACCTATCAGTGCATGTGTTTGGATGGTGGGAGGAAACTGGAGTACCTGGAGAAAACCCACATAGACATGAGGAGAACATGCAAACTCCACACAGAAAGGTCTGGTGCTGGAGTCGAACCAGGGACCTTCTGTCTGTGAGGCACGAGTGCTAACCACTGCAGTTGTGTTTTTGTTGTCTTGTTGTTTCCTGTTTTATTTTGTTACCTTTCCTCCTTCCTTGTGTTTGTTTTCTTTTGTCTCCTTTGTGTGTCCTTGTGACCCTTCACTTAATTTCCCTTCTCTGTCAGCTGTGTCTCCTCATTGTGTCCACCTGTGTCTCATTTACCTGTCAGTATATATTCTGTGTGTTCCCCTCTTATTTCCAGTTCATCCCTGTCTTCATGTCATATGTTCCAGCAGTTATTCCTTGTGCTGTCTTGCTGTTTTTGACTGTTGCCTGTATTTTGTGGATTCCTCCTGTTGCCTGCATTACTGACCCTGTTTTCCATTAAAGAGACTGAGGGGCCATTTACACGAGGACGATTGCAGCTAAAAATGACAAAATATTTGATCAGAAGTGGCTTTCGTTTACATGAGGAGTTAGTTTTTAGGAGTTGAAAATGCAAAAATCTGAAGACGCATTAAAGAATGGAAATATTCAAAACTGCTCCCTGTTGATCTTTCTTCTCACGCTCCAAAAATGCAACAATATTGCATCCTTCTGACATTGCATACACATTAGACTAACTGTTTTAACATTGAAGTTGGTGTTTAATATATAAATATTAAATATAATAATAATAATTATTAAAATGGGTATTGTTCTATGAACATGACACATATCTGCATACTTACTTTGGCTCGACTGCCAATCGCGGACCTTTTGTAAAGAGGGTGACCAGATGTCCTGAAAAATTCGGGACAGTCCCGACTTCTAAGCGGTTGTCCTGAATCTCGTTGTACATGACCAAAACTGGATGCAGCCAGCACTGGTGCTACCCTTTATCATGAAAACAAAAATGCATTTGCAAGAACTGCATGCAGATGGCTGTGGTCCAATTGGTAGGGGGGGTTGTCACATAACCAAAGGGTTAGTGGTTTGAATCCCGCTCTGTCCTAGCCATGTGCTGTTGTGTCCTTGGCCAAGATACTTCACACTAGTGTATGAATGTTTGGTGGTAATCAGAGGGACTGTAGGCGCAAAATGGCAGCCACGATTCTGTCAGACTGCCTCAGGGCAACTATGGATACATATGTAGTTTACCACCACTAGAGGGAGCATGTGAGAGTGTATGAATAATAGATCCACTGTGTGCTTTGACTGTGTGTGTACATAGAAAGGCACCATACAAAACTAATCCATTTTTACATATGGATATTACATCCATTATTACATATAAAAAACTTCCCATTCAACAATTGAACAGTGTTACATAATGTCATACAATGTATTTTTTTTTTGGGGGGGGGATACACGATTTATTACGCCATTGACAAGACAGTGTTCTATCACAGCATCATCTACTGTAGCAGCCTGGAATACATATGCAATGGAATTCCACACACTCTTGCATCCCCATATGCCTGGAGATTTGTTAATGAAACTGTTAGTGAAAATAAGGTTAAGATGAAATGCCACTTTTGCATCTTCTCTTCCAATTTTCTCTGTATAAATTAAGTAGATAAAAATTAAGTAAAGTAAATTAAGTAAGTAAATAAAGAGTTTTACGTTGCCTGTTCTCAAGTCATGCATTTGGCTTCAGCCACCCGTCCAACCATTGTCATGGTAACAGACAACCTTACCTTCAGGTCGCCTTAAAGACAAGTTTTTGTCAAAGATTCTGTGAAAAATACAGCGATCATTGGGAGACAGAGAAGAAATCAATTCCTTAACAAGTAGTTTTCTATGACACTGAGAATCTTAGGTTCTCATCTTAAACAAAGAAAGAAATTAAAGTTTTAAGGTGTAATTTTGAAGTGAACATCAGTGCATCCTGTAACAAAAGAAGAGGAGTTTTTCCACTAAACAGTCGTATAATTAAATCATGAATCCTGATTTTTGGCTGGTTAATACACACATGTTTTACACCCATATCAATTCAGAGTGCTGACTATGTTTTGATAACAGCTACATTTTAATATCAAAGGTCCATAATAATCAACATCATTCTGGTTCCTAATGGTCACATATTATTCATCTTCCATTCACACACACTGAACCTTTTCTCTCACCCTCATTTTGTGGTCCTTCTGTCCATCATTCAACACCTAAGCGTATGCGTCATCCTCTTTTTCTTTGAAAGTCGGCTCACAGGCAGTCTATGTCATGATGACATTTCATGCCCAGATCCTGAATATATAATTAATTAGAACTCACATATTTTTTTTTTTTTACACTATATTCACACCTTTATATCAGTGACATTTGATCAGTCAAAATGTTCTCATGTAAACCATTCTAGAACGTTCAAAGTTTCTAACAGATAACACTCAGATTTCATGATTCACATAAATTTAGCTAAAAACCTGTGATAAATTCAAAAGCCTGTGAATACTGATGCATGAATAGGATTATATAATGAAATATTCTGACAAGAAAAAATACATCAATGAACACCACTTTTGAATTCTGGGTTATACTAAGTGCAGAAAATAAGAAATGACACAGGAAGTTAGAAAAAAATAAATAATATAAGTGTGTGTTCATTGAAAGTCTCCAACAAGATTCATGCTTGTGTTCCTTTGTTAATCTCTCCCAACATTGGTTTGGAGAGATTATTGTAATCACTGTGTGTGTCTGTGTGTGTGTCTGTGTGTGTCTGTGTGTGTGTGTGTGTGTGCCTGCAGAGACATACCATATTATAACCATGGTGTCATGGCTCGTCTGGCCGGCCCAGGTACAGACAAACCAGACCCGAACTTGCACTGGGGCTGTAAATTCTCTCCAACTGATTTTATTTCATTGGTGTCTTTGTCTCTTTTTCTCTGCCTCAACTTTTTCAGGTTCCATTTGTTTCTCTTCTTTCTCTTGGTAGAATGCGGAAGAGACTGGTGGAGTCAGCTGTGGCTCATGAGGACACTAAAACAGAGTGTTTTTAAAAAGGCTGTTTCTCCAGATTAAAGATCCTGCTGTATCTGTTCATCAATATGGTATTTGGACCAAAGCATGTGACAGACAGGTCACCAAGACACCAGGGATCTGTGTTCGCTTGTGGAAAATGGGTGTGATATGTCCCCTTTAAAATGAGATTTTCCAGATCTGTTGTCTAAAAAGAAGTTCTTATATTTCACTGAGAAGTTAGACTTTAGGTAACTACACAACCCCGCAAAAGGAGAGAGCGTTATTGTTTTTGGTTCGTTTTTGTTTGTCTGTTTGTCAGCAACTTTATACAAAAACTACTGAACCAATATCCATGACATTTTCAAAATAAGATGTGAAGTAGTCCAGAATAGATCACAATACATTTTGGTGAATGTAAGTAAAAGGTCACATTCACCCAAAAATTTGTTTTCACAATAATACTTAGAGCAAATCAGGTAAAATGTGTGTGTTGAGGCGGGGGTGGGGGTGTGGGGTGGGGGGGGGGGGGTGGGGGGGGGGGGCAACTTGTGTCTTATTTTAAATGTGATGGGATATTTTGAGTTCAGATTGGTAAGATCTTGATAAGTGCGGTGTAAACAATAATATCTTGATGACAATGAAAAGAGTCAAAATAAGATTTTATACACCTTATATAGTTTAAAGAGTTAATATACAGCTGAGAAACATCCTGTAACATACTTGGTTTCTTTGCTTCAATAACAGGAACATGAATAGCTTGACTGTTATGAATGAAAATACCACACTGTCTAAACTGTGTGTGTCATACCCAAACAATGTCACTGGATGCTTCTGGAAGTGAAATTACAGTCAACTCTTAAATAGGTCCATGATTAACATTACATTAATTGTAATGTTTGAAAATAAAACCTTCTGGACATTAACTAAACACAGACATGGAAACTTTCCTGTCATATTGGTATTTGTTGGACTATGGAAAGAATGTTGAAGCCAATGCAACAAATCATCAGTCATGTTGATATATATATATATATATATATATATATATATATATATATATATATATATATATATATATAAAGGCATCTTTGGACCGGAATGAGGTTCATGTACGGAACAAGCTCATTGGTCATCCTCATGTTAAACATTCCTAATCCTAACTATTAATGAAGTGATTCTGATGTCATGTCAACATTGCTAAAACAATAAATCTTCTTCCTTCAAATTCAGTGTTATACACAACGTTTTCCCTCATCGCCTCTATTTCTTTCTGTTGGTGTTTTGCTCTGTCCCCGTCCTCCTCCTCCCCTCAGTGTTGCTCTCACCTCCAGCTCCCAAAACTGCAGCCTGGCTGACTCATCACTGGCCTTGCCATTACACTCCTGCCAACACTTGCTGATTAAATCATAAAGGAGGAGAAAAATTGGAGTTATTGAACATAGTGGACCCTATGTATGAAGTAGCAACAGAAAAGAAGTAGAGTAAATGTCGAGGAAACATCTTAAAGACACCAGTTAGTCTTACATTTGAATAACGCACACCTAAGTCACAATAGTTGAGCAGAGAACATCAGCACTGACATTATTTTAACATCATAGAGGTGATGATTTTCACATTTAAGGCTATAATATCTATTTTGTGTCCACTGGAGGGCTCCAAAACAACAACATGAACATTTAGCAGTAAAATACTACAACTAAAAGGCTCAAATATAGTGACAAACACAACACAACAATGCAGTTTTTGGATGCTCCATGCATTTGTAATATATTACATTATGAAATCTTCTTTTTCAGTCATTGAACTCCACCAAGTATTGTTCCATTCTTTAAACTCACACGCTCTCTTCTGCATGTGAAATGTTCTATCAAGGTCAAAACTGGATGTTTCAGTCAATAGAGAAACACATCCAGGACATAACATGTTAAAAGTGTCAAGAATTTATTTTTTTTTAACAATTAAGAAGAAAAAAAAAAGGTTTGTGTTAGTCTGATGCAGCCTTCTGAAACGCAACTTATTTTAATTCAAATATTTCATGATAATGTTTGAGATTATCTCAAATTTTAATGATGTTTAAAAACTTGTTCCACTGCTGTATATGTACGTAGCTATAGGAGTTATTACTCATTACTATTATTATTTATTTATTTCTCCATGTATTTTTTTATTGGGTATTCAGAATTTACATGCAATTTTCTCAAAGGACATACAACCCAGTTATATTTTTTTCCCCCCAACATAAGAACATCTCTCATGAAACACCCCCACTCCCAACATACATACATATGGATGACAAATAATAATAAAACACACCATTGACAATATACAAAAAAATAAACACAACAAAAATACATCAGACAAATAAGTAAACCTAACAAAAAGTAAAACTAACAAAAGTACAATAAGTTATAATAAATAAATAATAATCATATATCAACATAGGTATCAAAAAGGATTACAGTGTGTTCCAATTTGGTCTGAATAGCCTATTAACATCTTGCTCTATTAAACTATCAAATATATTAATCTACCAAATATGACATAACATGCTATGTCATTATTATTAATTCCTCTTATTATTATTATTATTATTATTTATATTGTTTCCTTTATCTTTATGTATGCACATTTTCTTGCACTTCCTGCTGCTGCCTAGTGAATAAAGTTTAATTTAATGTAATTTAAACACATTAAAGAAAGACTCAACATCATTTGTATCCTCATAGAACGTCTGACCACATAATGGAATGCTCTCCTTTACCCCTGCTTTGGTCTCCACTATCAAGAGAAAAATATTTACATCAAAATGGTTTCCAAATGGGAGTGTTCTGACTGCAACTTCAAAGATGAGTAACTAAGATCTACAGCATGACGAGATTCCATTACATCATTACCAATTGCAGATCCAACTGAGGGAGTCCTAGTCTAAACTGAACAGAGGGAACAGGAACAGTATGACATCTTGTTTGGGCTCCTCTACACTTGACATATGGTAAAGAAAAATAGAAGTGTGAAATTGTTGATATATATTTTTTAACTAAATTTTCCGATCCCCAGTTGTCATAAATTATTGGGTGCTTCTATAAAACATGTAAAAAAATTAAAAAAAATCATTATGAATAGAAACCAAACCAGATGTAAACTAATGTTATGAAGAAAGTTTGGAAGATTTGGTAAGATTTAGGTTTTTGTAGTAGTTTCCTGGACTTAATTTAGATGGTTATGAAAACCCTGAGTTAATTCAAACTCATTTTCTCCACATTCAGGCTGATTTGATCTCCAATGGGCCAGACCAGTAAAATAAAAACATAATTACATATAAATAATGACAACTTCAATTTGTTGTCATTGTTTTAGTGCAACCCCCCCCCTCCAAAAAAAAAAAAAACATTAAATTATGAAAATACATTTATAAATTATCCAAATGCAAAAAAAAAGTCAGCGGTGATGCGTTCTGAATGGATGGTTTTGTTTAAATATTAGCAAATATTCAAGTGTTGTTTTTTTTTTATTGTTATTTTATTGAGAACAAGGTACAAATTACAACTACTGGAAACAAATTACAACATGAGTTATTTATTCTTTTTTTCATGTTATTTTGTGAATAATTACTAGTTTCTGTTAATGTTGCTTATTTAGTTTTATATTTTTTTTTGTTTATTGTTTTCCTTCAATTGTGTTCTGTTAGTGTCTTACTTTGTTCATGTTACATATTATTTTGTTAGTTTAATTTTTATTTTTTTTCATTTTGCTGCTCATTTTATTTTATTTTTTTACTGTGGAACTGTTAAAGTCTCAGGGGTTAAAGGGTTAATATTAAGATTTTCATGTAATTTGACTTTACATTAAAATCTGCAGTTTTCATTATTTATACGCAGTTATGATCATATTTTACTGCTCTAACCCAGTTTAGATCTAATTATTCTGTATGTACTGTAGAACCTGAAATAAAATCATTTTTACACTATTAATATCTTCATTGTTATTCATCCTAAGAGCCAGATTGGACCTTTTGGTGGGCCGGATTTGGCCCCCCCGGACCTTATATTTGACACCTGTGTTGTAGAAAATGGCAGTTTTTCCATATTCACTAGTGGCTCTGAACATCCAAATGGACCACGTCTGCATTGACACCAATTATTTCCATGCATTGATATGATTTGTGGATGAACAGGTATTAAAAAGTTGAGCTCAGCAGGTGCTCTTAGTCACCAGGGGGTCTTTGGGTCTTTATGGGTTAATGTCATGGGCATAGATCCAGTGTTTTAGGAGCATAAATATACACATTTTTAGACCAAATCCCAATCTTGCAACACCATATTTACAACCCATACATATGTTTTCAGAAACACAGCCCCACATGTTAAACCCCACTGGTTAATCCCACTTTGTTTCGATCACCCATGTATTTTAAATAGGTGTGTTTCTGGGGCAGCTTTACAGCGCCACATACAGGTGGCAACACAGACACACATTTCTTGCTATTTTTTTGTTAATGAAAAACAAGTGTATTGTTTTCATCTCTATACATATAAGGCATATTTCTATGTTTTAAAGCAGACCATACTTTTTATAATCAGCTGGGATACACACAAAGATTCTCAGTGGGAGAGATGGATGCCTCGGAAAAAAAGAACAAAGATGACAATGAGACACAAGCTTACTTTTTAACATTATGACAGTGGATATCTACAGGGTGTTGGATAAGAGCAAATATCAAAAAATGACCTTTTCCAAGTGGTGTATGAAAGAATAAAAGAGGGAGAATGAGCAAAAACCAGAACATTCTTTATTCTGAACATACTCATGAGGTGAGTTGATTATATGAGGAGCAGGAGAAAAGTACTGATGAACTGAGAACTGAAAGATTTACATGAAAAAAAAAAAAAAAATACACCAAAGCCTTCTACATTGAAATCAGTGTTAAAATGAATGTGCGCAGCCATTAGCATTAGCATTAGCTGAACATAAAGTGATTAAAAGTTTTCCAAACATTTGAATGTATTATGATTTCTGCTTCTCCAAAATCATTTGTCATGTAACATTACTATAAAAAAAAACTACATTTTTTAAAAATTTCATTTCGATGTCTATGTCACACATTATTTCTGTTCATTCTTTTGTCATCAATATGCTTTAGTACTGTGTCCCTACATCCATAAAACACCTCCAGTTGTCATTCTATCACTTAACATGTGATGATACAGAGCAGAGGAAGTGGATGACATGAACAAATATTGTCTCTCACTGGTTCTATATAATTTGCTCTAATATAGAATAAGACTTTTATGACGCATGGCTCTTCTGTACTCATTTGTTAGCCCTTTACCTGTGCTGTCCAGTTCAACACAAAGAAAGCAACAGTTTATGTCCATATACAGGTGAGCCATGCACTGTTTAATACTGTTTAATGTATAACAATTATCTTCTATCATTAATATGGAAAACTGACATAATTACTATATTTGACTTACATAAATTAAGCAACACTTTACTGGATATTTGCAAAAGGCAAGGCTAATTTATTTGTATAACACATTTCATGTTCAGGACAATTCAAGGTGCTTTACATAAAACATATAAGAAAATGACAATGATTAAAATACAATTAAAATAAGAGACATAAAAACATTTAAAAACAAAAAAAGGGTAAGTCTGCGAGTCTGTATGTGATACAGCAGTGGACAAAGTTTTCAGACATGTTGAAAGTCCTACACAACCCTAAATATAATCAGAACCAATTTGTGGAAAGATCTTTTTATGTTTCAAATCATGTGACACACACACACACACACACACACACACACACTATATATATATATATATATATAGTGTGTGTGTGTGTGTGTGTAATACATATGCATGTAAGAAGTTTGGTTTCAAAACTTTATGTATTCAATGCACTATTTTGAGGAAAAAACACTATTTTTATACAATGGTATCCTGTTTTAAACTTTATTAACCAACTTAAACGTAAAAAGTATGACATGTTAAATCGTGAAATAAATAGATTTTTATTTTACCAAATAATGTATTTATTTATTCATTTATTTATTGAAAAAAAATGCTACATATCCATATAACCTAATTTCCCCACAAACCACTACATATTTGATCGTCTTTATACCAGATACTTTTCGCAGTTTTTTTTTTTTTTCTTTTTTTTATGACATACAGTATGTGTGTGTAGAACAGGTTTATGCAGATGCTTCGTTCTACAATTAACTAACAGGTCCTTATTATTCCACTAGTACCAGTTGTCTGTGTGATCAGGTTTACAACATACATACAGACATGGAAGTTGACAGTAAATATAGGTATACATTAATCCACATGATGACAGCCCATAATACTACCCCATGGTTGATCCAGGAGATTCAGTCTTTGGTGACAGACATAAAAATTCAGATGAGACAACACAAAACGAGTGAGTTTATCATTAATTCCCTGCGCAGACAACACAGAAGTCTGCGTCACATCACCATGATAACGAGGTAAAGTCAGTACTGGTGGAAACATGGCATTAAGGAGGCTCCATTATTATTATTATTATTATTATTAATAATAATGCTGAAATCAGCTGTAATATAAGAAATGTCCAAATGAGATCTTATTCCGTGAGCACAGCTATGTCGTTATACATCATGCCATCTGTAGCCTCTGGTTGGTTGAACAGATATTTCTCATTTTGTGGAATAGTAGTGGTAGCTCTTGTTGCATTTTTGTCATGTCATGTCCCAGATGTGTTTCATTATTTCACAGAAAAATCCAATTTTGACATCCAGGGAAAGAACATGAAAGTAAAATGCGGGTTTTGAAAATTGAGCAATACTAGTCAGAGTTCAACAACTTCAGAGTGATACTTACACCAATATATCACACATACATAGGGTATCCAGAACCACCACCACCACCACCACTTTATAATACAGTAACTGCAATCATTTTATCACCACTCAAAAAATTAAAGCAATATATAAGTTAAGGAAATAGACAACAAAAAGAGACTTCACCAAAGAAAAATTAAGTGTTACGATTGATTTTATTGGATAAAAGCTTCCAGTGCAGACTGACACTAACGGTGCTGTGGGGAAATTGCAGCAGAATATAGAAAACCAAGTATAGATGACATGTGATAGTAAAACATGAAAAATTCAAGAGTATCTACTATTTATACGACTTAATCTGTATATACATATTTATGCTTTTTACTCCCCAAAATGTACCTGTGAGAGAATAAAGACATATTTACTTTATTTTTACACTATGTTGCAGTGAAAGGACTTTCAGCAATCTGTCTGTCTGTCTGTTTTGTCTGTCTGTCTTGTCTGTGCACAGTTCTTTGTTTACTCGTATCAAAGGTGTGACTCACAACACTGTCATGGTACATTATCTCTGCTAAAATGGAATAATAATTAAATAATTTTTAAGAACCATATCTGAAAAAGCTTTTCAGGCATTAGATTTGTGAAAATTTATAACAATTCTACAAATGTTGTTGGGTATTTACAACTTAATTTAGATTTAAAAAAAAATAAAAAAATAAATAAATATATTGTTCAATAGTTTAAAATATTGAAAAAAATAATTCAATGCTTAGGGAAAATGTGACTTACATCATAAATCAAGCCAAAAATGTGAAGAGACTTGATAAACCTACAATTATTTTAGTTTAATACATTTTAATTAGTTATTTATTTTAATCTAATTATTATTTATGTATTTATTAACACTTTTAAATGTGATGAATTTTTCCAAATATATGTTGTTAACTCCATCCTGGGTATGGGAGGAGACTCTGTGGCGGTGGTTGTATCCCATGGATCTCGGTGTCTTCTGCATCTGCGTCTCCGTTTCATTGTGAGGTGTGAAAAGCAGATCCTGCCGTCCACCGATAGAGTGAGAGCTGCTCCCTGTAATAAGGCAGGGGAGATGAGTCATCAACGGAAGTGAGGCTTGGAAATAAAGAATGTGGAGACTGTGGCCTCTGGCTGAGAAGAAAACCTCTGGATGTGACAATCAGACATTCTGCACAACTAAAGTGACCCACAATGATTTCCCTTGTTGTGTTAGCGACCCTCTACTCAGTTACCATAGATCAATATTCTTATCATTCCTCTTGGCTTCAAACAGATGTCAACATTTCAGCCTTGATGGTATTTTACACACAGTCCTTTTGTATTTTTGTGAAATTAAGAAATGTACATATACGCCATTCAACCGTTTATCGGGTAAAAGGTGACAACGTTTTATAAAGTTAAACAAAGGCTTTCGATTTAAGATTTCAGCCACTAGTGTCTTTTCCATTGGACATCTGTTCAAAACTTTACAGATATTTATGAAACGTCAAAAAAGCAGATGTGCTTAAAGTCAGTTTTTCCATTAAATCACAAAAAAAAGAGGATTTGTACATTTCTTATAAGATGACACAAGAAGTCATTCATGGCAACTAAATATTGTGTTATTTTACAGATATATTCATTATTATTATTATTATTATTATTATTATCCCTCTATCCTGTACTAAAATAAAAACTGCTTTCCTCATACGTCCACTCATACCAGACCATGTTTCTTTTAAAGCTCTTCTTTGCTTGTTGTAACATCCATCAACATCCCTTTTTTTTTTCTTTTTATTGTATTTTTTTTTTAAATTAGTCTACATGTGGAAAATGTGATTTCCATTGCAGTTTTGCATAATTACTAACCGCCTCTTGAAGAGCATTAACTTCTCGCTGTGAAATGAAAGTTTTGGTGAAATTGTAATTTTCCCATTTAGCAAATTTTTATGCGCAATTTATATTTGCATAATGTAAAGCAACCATTTTTAACTTCAATTTTTGTATTATCAGTTTTTCTAACACAGAATAATAGGTTATCACAACAATTCTATTTTGTAATGTAGTAAAAAAAAATAATAAATTCAGGTGTACAAAAATAAAAGGTTTTCAGATACCCCATGCATTTTATTCTGCATTAAGAATCCTTCTTCAGTTATTGAACTCTAACATGTATTGTTCCATTCTCCAAACCCACATGTTCCCTTCTGCATGTGCACTGTTCTATCAAGGTCAAAACTGGATGTTTCAATAAATAATGAAACACATCCAGGAAATGACATGTTGAAAACCCTTTTTTTTTTTCTTTCTTTCTTATAAACAATTAACATGAAATATAGATTTTTTAGTGTCCGTCTGATGCAGCCACACCTTATGTAAAAACACAAAAAGGATCTAATTATTTAATATTATGTGCAATTTTAAAGGTGCTCCAAAACATTTTTCCCCACTCATGTAGACGATACATTTTCAGTGTTAAATTTGGAGGCGATTATCTGATTAATAAAGTATCTATTGTTGTTATATTGGCCTTTAAAAATCAGTATCCACAGACTTTTACAAACCATCCAGTAGGGCGTCATGGTAACGGTAGATTTTTCAAAAATACATCATATTTAGGGTGTCAGATATTGAGCAGTTTTCCCACATTGACGAAAAATACTTAACGTCATTTATATTCATTCATTTAAAATGAAATACATCAAAAGTTCCTTTACATAAGACTATGAAAAATATGTATTTTAAAAAGATTTACAGAGTTTTATTAATATATTTATTTTGCCTGCTTAAAAATCTTCCATTTCTAGAATCTGCATGTACTCTACATGTGTCTCTGTCATCAGCGCATTATAAAAAAGTGTTTTATAATAAAGGCTCCAGCAGAACCTGCTTCTATAGGCTCACAGACAGTTGTTGAAGGTCAGGCTGGATAATAAAGTTGAAAGCTTAAAGTTTCTGAAGTCAACTTTACCTTGGTCTGCTTTATAACTTGTTTTTGTTATGGTTCAGCCACAGTGATATCACATTAATACATTTTATTTGAATGATTTGTTGTTATTCAGACCCTCCTGGATTTTTGCCATGTTGGGATTTGTAACTTCAACGCAAATTCAGTCAATCCCCTTGAATTCAGTGTGATGTTGCAATTTTAACCTTTTCCCGTAAAATGTAACCAATCATTTGCGACATCTTGAGCTGCTCATTTTCCTGTTTATCTTACAGTACGAAACATGTGCATAGCTTGCAATTTACATTCGACAACTAAAAGGATGCACTGGTACCAACAGGTGCATTTGGAATAGTACTTTTTTGCTGCATTTTTATCATCCAGGTAATATTTTATTTGCCATATTTGAAAGGTTGTCTTAATATCTCAGCGTCTGTGTTCTATTTTTGTCAGAAACTCCCTCTACTACACAATACACAGTACTAGTAATGGGTTTTTTTTTGACTGGCTGAGACATTTATATTATGTTTTATAACTTCATGTAGTGTTGTGAGGTTATATGAACTTAAACCAACAGGTGCATTTGGGAAAAAAAAACACTTTCTTGCATTTTTGTCGTCATCATAATCATTTATTTGCTATCAGTGAGGCGTGGGCTGACCCGAAGTTGTGGATCATTGAAAAACAATTTTAATGATATTCAGGTTGCGATCGGTCGGGTCATTTGAGATAAACATTAAAATAACCTGGTAAACACACTTTATTAACTGAATTTAGTGAAGGTGACATACAACATCAAAAGTATCCTATGGTATGGAGGGAACAAGAGAGAAAGTCAAGTTAGGAGAGTGGAAGCTCCGGAAACATACAAACAAAAAAAAGGAGGGTTTGGGACACATTCACTGAGAATTTTAATGATGAGCAGCTCCCAGTGTTTTCGTTTCCGTGGAAACCGGGTTCAAATATCTCTTTGGGTGTTACAGGTTGTCGCCCCTTGGTTTAGATGCTGAGCGCAAGCAATGACGTCAGATTTTAACACAGAAATAAATGCAGGTATGAGAGTAAAGTCATGTGATGTTCATACTGTAAAGACCATTAACATTTTCTTTAAAATGTGGGTCCAGAAGCGGGTCGGGTCAAACATACATTTGGAATTAAATAGAAATGTTACCGTTGTTTCACATCAGGAGGAAAAGCCTTATTTGTTCTTAATTGACAAAGAAGGGGTGGGATTTGATAAGTTTTACTTCCTAACACTCCCTTTGGAATGTGTTTAGAAATTTTTTAAATCTGACTGCTGTGGTATTTGTTTATTTTTTTATTATTTCTCTAGCTGTTTCTCTTCCTTGGTTGATTGCTCGTTTTCTGTGAAACATTCAAAATAAACTAAACTGAATTTAACTGTATGTCTTCAAATTCTATTTTTTTTTTATTATACATTTATTTCATTCCATAGGTTTATTGGTCAAAAGTTCTATCTGTATAATAAAATGACATGCTCACAGAGTGTATGAGCAGAAACATACCAGTTCTCTGGCAAAAGTCTCTCCATTCACTGTTTTCAAAGGGCTGACGTCAATCTCCAAACAATCCTGTATTGTGTCACACAGGGTCGTCCAGTCTGGTGGATCAAAAATCAAAGTGAACCCATTCTTTTAATGCATCGCACTGGAAAAAATGAAAAGTACGCCGAGTATTTTTGCAAAAACGGCCATCTCTACATATACAGTACACAGTTTACTGGGTGAAATGATGGATGATGTGAGACAGAGAGGGGGGGGGGCTGGAGGTGGAGTATGAGTTACCCTCCAATCATCCAAAATGATGCTTTGTGATTAAGGTAATGTGATAAAGGTTTACTATGAGGAGAGAGGGGCTGGTGAGTCATAGGTCAGTGGTGGGTGTAAGGTAAGAACATCGGAAAGCCTGAGGCGTTTAGGGGGATAACGAGGCCTTGTGCATCTCCCAAATGCCCGACATTAAGAGTTATTACTTCCTCTCCTGCTGTAGCTACAAACATTTTCTTTCAATCACAGCCCAGACACAACTGCTGTAGATGAAGATACAAAGTCAAATATGCACAGACACACACATCTACTGCACGTCACCTGCTACCTTTAGAATAAGGGTGTCAAACACGCGGCCCAGGGGCTAAAACCAGCCCGTCAAAGGATCCAGTCCGGCCCCTGGGTTTGTGAAAAGAAAAAAAAAAATACATTGAAAATATTAACAAAGATGTTAAATTAATTTGATGTCAATTCAATCTAAAGTGGATCACACCGGTAAAATACTTCCATAATAACCTATAAATATTATAAAGATATTTTTTCCTCTTTTAGTCTAAAAAAAGGTGAAATTACAGAATAATGTTTACAATTTTTTTTTTTTGAACAAATATGAACAACCTAAAATATGAGGAATTGCATCAATATTTTGCTTGGAATTTATTTAATTAGATTAAATTACTTTATAAGTACCCAGAGGTAGATTTGGTTTGCAGTCAAGTGAACTCTGCTCGTACAAATCATATTAAACATTTAGGACATACAAACATTTCACACAGAACATAAATAGCAAGTGCATTTTATACAAAAAAAACATGGCGTCACATATGGTGATAGAAATAAAAGATTATGTTAAAATATAAATTAAAACAATTGTGCGATTCATAAATATATAGTGAGGAAATACAAATGCTAAAACGATAAAAAAAACATGATAAAATTAAAAGTGCTCACACAGTCTATGTTTAGAGGGTGTAATATAATTTTGTTTTAATAAAGCTTCCTCTGAAACGCTCTGTTAATGTATGTATTTGTGGATCCACTGTGATCTGTAAGTTGTATAAATGATAAAATAAGGTATGATATTGTTAAATTTGCCACTTGCTTTTCTTAATTTTTTTTTATCGTTCATATTTTCACATTTTCATTAAGGAATTTGACTTTTTTCCCTCAAAAATAGAAAACTTTGGAGTTGACATCATTTATAAGTTCTTATCCTATTTTTTTTACAGTATATTATCTGACCGGTTGGGCCCACTTTAGATCATATTGGGCTGTATGTGGCCCCTGGATGAAAAGGAGTTTAACACCCCTGCTTTAGAACCGGATATCTGAGGAAACTTTTGACAGAACCAGTGATTTAGAAACGTTAAATCATTCTGAACAACAGTCACAATCGCATCATGTTGGTATATTCTTATTATTAAAAGCTATTTTTTCAAACATTTACCTGAGGATCTTTCCAGGTCCTTTTATTTACCTCCTTGGTTCTTGGATGTTTAATTGATCACCTCCTTGTGAGATGATGATTATTTTTCTTTTTAAAATTTTTAGCAACAGTGTAAAACTTATCATAATAATCGTGATGATAAATGAAAATGAGTCAGAGAGACCAAAAAGTGACCAGAAAAACCCAAACCAGAAGTTGACTTCATTTTAACTCAGGCAAATCTGAAGAGTAGCAGTGATTCTGCTGATTCTGCTGTTAAAACTTTGCACATTTTAATGTTCTTTTATGTTTATGTATAGTCTTTTCTATAATTTCTCCAGAGATTGCTATTCATATTAGAAGAGCTGGGCTAGTTATAATGTAGGGCAGAAAGCAGGTAAATCGTGCACAGCAATAAAGATAATTCAGATGTTTTATGTAAATCATGGTAATAGTCTAGTTTCCTAAAATAGCTCCAAACAAGGGTACTGGCCATACTACACATATAATCATCACAAACATTGCTACTCTACTGATTAAAAAAAAAATCACACAAACCATGACTGAATAAGCCATAAACCACCCAACGTCTTTGACCACATATGTGATTATTCAGAGTTCAGTTCCACAAACACTAAACTTGGATGCATTTGTACATGATGTATTTGTTAAAGGTAGAGTTTACAGATGCACAAGCATCGATATTGTACTGTGCATGTGTGCAATAGTCATGTCCCAGGTATTGCAATATATATATATTTTTTTTTTGTATAGTTTTTTAGTAGGAGTGGGAGGGGGGAAAAAAATCGATTCAGTGAGCCCCAGAGTGAGACGTATTGAAGACGTGCTGAGTGGCATCTCTGTCTAAATAATAAGAAACATACATGTTAACATTACGGCCGTCTTTATGTCACATATGTTCATGTCACATACACTTTCACGTTACATTCACACACTGAGCAGGTAAAGCAACAAACATGTGAGACAACCTGGATCCCACAGATCTTCCAGCTGCATTAGCATTCGCACTAGCAACTCTAGTAAATGTATGAGAGTCGTTTCAGCTATTGTACAGAAATTACATGCATACCTGAACAGAGACGAGTGTACAATTCATACGTCACAAACAGAAAGGAACATGTCGGCGATCACAGCACCACATAGCCGGCTTGGCGTGACTATCCAATCATATTTAGTCTTCTGTTGCATCTTCGTATAAATAAGGATTTCCTCCTGAACACGGATGAATAACTGAAGACGAGACGCCACTTTTGCGTCTTCCCTTTTCATTGTCTCCGTATACATGTAGCCGTAGTAAATATAGGTGAAGTTTTGCGCATATATCCAATGGAAAAGTGACATCGGAAACACTTGAATTCAATGTATCCAAAAACAGTTTTCCATTAATTGTATGGAAAATATGTGAAGCCAAATCATGCACCTGTATCATTGCAGTTAAACAGAATTATTGGGCCACACCACATAATAATCTCACCATTTACACCGTTTCTACATTTTCACAGAAATAACTGAACCCTAAAGAAAACATGCATTACGGGATGATTTGCATGAAAGCAGTTCAGTTTGTGTAGGAGTCTTTTGTGTTTTTCCTTCCTCTGAAAGTAGTGTTTTGTTCATCCTGCTGCTGGACCTCCAGGTTGTTGACGCTAGACGTAACAACTGTTCCTTCAGACTCCTGTGAGACCAGTTCTGGGAAAAGTTAACAAGACTTACTGAAAGAACACTGCTTGACAGTTTAATTTAGGTGCTTTAATTACTTTTTAAAATATATATACTGTCCTGTGATGTGTTCCTTGCCTGAGCTGATGTAAGATATTTACATAAGACTCATTCAGAAACCTGTTTCTCACAACTAAAATATGTAAACTGCCATTTGCTCGACGACCTCATCTCCTCCTCCCACCTCAGCTCATGACAAGATTCAATATTTACATTTTTCTAAGGCATCAAAATGCACCAGACTTAACAAAAGAAGCATGAATATGGAGCAGAGCTTTGTTCTTCAATAGGAAACAGTTCCTCATCCCCAAAACATCTTAAGTGTTGTCATTTGGATTCCTTCCATGGAATCTGAAACATTCACAGCCTCTGTCTTGTAACTGTCAGGATGAGGAGTGTTGACGGTCAGGGTTTGTGCTTCTCAAATACCTGTTGAGCTACTTCTGTGTCTTGTGGTGTATTTTGTGCGGTTATTATATGCATCACTAAAAGAAACGTTTACCACAACATGAACATTTAATTCATTTTTAAAAGACATAATTTTTTTTTTTTTTTAAAGTGGGCATTTAACCCTTTTATGCATACTGCTCACTACAGAGGACAGTTGTTCTAAAGCTGTTTTGTTGTATATTCCTGAGTTGTTTTAGTTTGTCGTTTCTTTTGAATTAGTCTACTAGTTCTTGTTATGTAGAACATTTTATTTAGAACATAGTATTTGATAAGTGACTGTGATCTAAAATTTTTTATTTCATTTCAATGTGTTTGCTCAGCTATAAAGTTAGCTGTAGTGTTGTAATGTTTTTATGTGTTGGTATTTCTAATACATTGAAGAAGCACTGAGGAGTTATTCATTCAAGTCAATTCAATCAAGACATGTAATCAATATGTTAGTTCAAGAACATAACTCAACTGGAATTAATACACAACAATATTCCTGAAATAAATAGAAAAAGACAGACATGTTTGGACTAAAATACCTTGCATTAAAGTCTGACTAAATTAAAGTCTTAGTCTGATTAAAGTAGACTAAAATATGTCGACTAAAACATGACTAACAAAACTTATTTGTGAAAGACTAAAAGTGACTAAGACTGAACTTTGGCAGAAGACTAAAATGAAAAATGGGGAACAAAATTAATGGTCAGGTCATTTGAGATAAACATTAAAATAACTTGGTGAATACACTTTATTACCTGAATTTCTGTGAAGGTGACGTACAATGTCAGAAATATCCAACGGTATGGAGGGAGGAAAAGAGAGTCAAGTTGGGAGGGTGGAAGCTCCAGAAACATACAAAGAAAAAAGTAAGGTTTGGGACACATTCACTGAGATTTTTAAAGATGATGAGTGGCTCCCAGTGTTTTCTTCTCTGTGGTTCAAATGGCTCTTTGGGTGTTACAGGTTGTTGACATTGGATTTTAACAAAGAAATAAAGGCAGGTATGTGAGTAAGGTCATTTGATGATCATAAAGACCATTGACTATTTTTTATTTATTTTTTTAAATGCAGGTCAGGTCCGTCATTTTCAAATATATTTATTGCGGTCCGAGCTGCAGGCGGTCGGTTACGGGTCGTATAAACATCGACCCAGGCATCACTGATATACACTGGAATTCATACTGTCACTGTAACTATGATGTTCTTGATAAACCTGTTCTGCAGTAAAATGTTTTAGTGTAAATAAACAAACAAAACAGGGTTTTTTTGTATTATCTCCATGAAGTGCATAACTACTTTAGAGTATGTTACAATGTGGGAAAACATGATTAAAATGTTGTTATTGCACTTTCCCATACGACTATTATATTTTTAAAACATGTTTCTTTGCTTTAAAAATTAAATGCATGGTGTCCAGGTGAGTGGACATTTTTGTAATTAAATTTATTTTTTAAATAATCGATCGGATTGCTTTTTTTTGTACCTAATGAGGGATAAAAATGAAAAATATCTTGACAAAAGTTGTCATGATTCATGCATGAAAGGGTTTCATTTTACAGGTGTTTACAATTGCAGAGTCGCTCAGATAAATCATCTATAATCTATGTTTTAGTGGATTCGTGCTCTTGGTCAAGCTACTGGTTGTAACAGTTGTTTATTCATCTATGAACTACAACTTATTTTGTTTGTGTCCCAGTATATGATTGTTGGCAGCAACCCTGGTCCTTGAGTGCCACTGTCCTATATATTTTAGATCAGGGGTGCTCAATCCTGGTCCTCGAGAGCTACTTTCCTGCATGTTTTACATCCATCCCTCTTCCAGCACACCTGATGGTTATTATCAGGCTTCTGCAGAGGTTGATGAAAGGTTTATCATTTGCATCAGGTGTGTTTGAAGAGGGATACATCTAAAACATGCAGGACAGTAGCTCGAGGACCAGGATTGAGCACCCCTGTTTTAGATGTTTCCCTCTTTCAGCACACCTGAGGGTCATTATCAGTCTTCTGCAGGGCTTGATGATAGGCTGATCATTTGAATCAGATGTGTTGGAAGAGGGATACATCTAAAACATGCAGGACAGTGGTACTTTAGGACCAGGGTTGCTGACCCCTTGATCACCCTTTGTCTGGCTCAGGAGTGTGTTTTTACTAGACAGAATTTTGTCAATTGAATCTAGTGTTTGTACTTCATTATATCACCTGTGTCTAATTGGTTTCATCTGAATAGTGACTGACAGAATAATTAGCCTTGATGTTTAATCTTAGCTGGTGTTGTATGATACTTGTCTGTTGTACAATAGATGTTAACCCCATGATGCTAATAATCACTTACAGGAAGAAGGTGCTGGTGATTGTTAGCATGTTAGCTGTCTTGCTGTGGGGGTAAAACAGACAAAGACTACTTTATTAATGGGAAGATTCAAATACCATGGAGTCATAGCATCAATCACACAGAACAAAAAAAACATCACTATGGACTCAGACCTCTGGGACATCAGCCCAAGAGCAAGTTACATTATAAAAATGCTAAATAAACTAACATTAACAGGGTGCTAGCAGGTGATGACCGAGCTTCAGAGCACCCATTAGCTCATAAACTGTGCAGCTAATGTTAGCATCGTCAGTATGCACAGGGACAGGTATTCTGACAAATTGTTTTACTTCTGCGAAACGTCCTACCGTAGGATGAAATGATCCATCATACCTCACCAGAAAATCCTACCATGCACTTTTAGTTTAGTTTTTTAGTAAGTTGATTCAAATGACTGACAGTCCGACTCAAACAACGGCTAGAAATCGACATTAGGTTAGATAAACATTAAGCACTTACCGCTTCTCTCACAGTACAGCTGACCGGTAGGACGAATTACTGGCCATGTCCCGAGAAATGCGTGTTGTGCGCATGCGCAGTGAAGCGTAGTATAATATCTGTACAAGTAGGAAGGATTTCATCGACACTGACAGTAACGTGCGGTGAAGTAAATGGTTGAAGAGGTAATAGATGTCAGAGTAGGGAGCAGATTTTTAGAACCTCAAACCAGAACAGTTTGTAGGCTGTATGTACGCGCGGGAAGCGCACGCGCACCTGACGTGCAGCACTACAGTGCTATTATACAACGTTAAATAAAGATAACATGGGCATTGTGGTTTTCACTCGAAATAACCCACCCCAATTATTAAAAAAAAAAAGAAACTATCTGAAGTAACGACCACAGGAGCATTCCTACAGACCCTGGCATCTGCTATGCACTGAATAATGGGGAAATCTGAACCCCTATTACAATGGGGAAATATAAGTGACTTTAGATGCAATTCACTTTTGTTTCAGTTAGTTTTGTTGTTCAGTGTAGATTTTATTGAGTTTTATTTTTTCCATTTCAGTTAGGCTATTTCCACTGCTAATATTTGTTATAATCCTGACACATGCACAAGTTAAAGTAAAAAATATTGCTTAGCTTACCTTACTTGTAAGTAGAGAGTAAAAAGACAGGGAAAGCAGTACAGGTATTTTGGAGCACAGATACAAAGCACTTCCGTCCCCTCGTTTGTAGGTCCTGTGTCAGTCTCTCAGTAATTATACCTTCTTGTTTTGAATGAAAGTCTAGAATTTAAAAAAAAAATCTCAGTTTATAAATCAAATCCTCCGTTTTCAGAGTGACAATTCGGTGCATTTGTTTGGTTGTTCTTTTAACCTTTGCAAGAGTAAACCCAGTCATGAATTTACGGCTCAGTGTCTCACTATCGCCCCCTTTTGTGAGGCAGAGGTACTGTCTGCCTCAAGACAACACTTTTACTGTGGATTTAAGTCAGATCAATAAGACTTAAATATTACACACATACATGAAATACATTACTGAACAGTATAGAAATTAAGATATATAATAAAAGTGTCTTCAAACATGACATTGGAAACATACAGAGAAATAGCAAAAAGCATTAGTCACTGTTGACACTATCATTAACGTTAGCCACAGAGCTAAAGAGCAGGAAGTGAAAACAAACATCCAACACTTCAATATGTGGCCAAAGTTTCCCATTCTGCTCTTTTCCAGTCTCATATGTGATCACTATTTTTTCCCTTTTCGTTGGCAGCTTCATTGAAAATAATGATTGAAGGGAGAGTTTTACGACAGTAAATATGTAGACCTACTATGAAACTGTAGGGGGTGTGAAAAAAAAATGCTAGAAAACCAGCAATGACGAATCAAATCGTGCCTATTTCAGCTTTAAGTTATCTACAGCACAGAATGACTGAACATCTGTGACAACACATTTGGGAGTTTGCCAAAGTAGAGGTACTGTTTTACTTGAACAAATAGTCAGTTGATCTGGTAGTGACACACAGCAGAAACAACACATTGGCCTCTGGATGGAAATATAAGGACAAAAAAAACAGAGCAGTTGACCAAGTTAAAGTATTATAGGCTACACATTCTACGGGAAGAAGTTTTGTTCTCACTGAGCCACTTCTATAGCCTAGGATCTAGACTCTCCCCAGTGGCCGCAAATGGTATTTGCTACGGGGGAGAGTCTAGAAAGTCTAGGTGAATTTGTGGGCGGGATAACCGCTGTCTGTCAAATTTTCTCTTTACACAACGCCACACTATTGGATGGGTAACCAGTCAGAGCCAACCAATCAGAGCGATGAACATGGAGCAGGTCTAACCATTCCCAGTTCAGCCAGGATTCCGGACTCCCGTACACTATTTGGCACTGGCCGCTTCGGATCTCCTCCGGGTCGCCCTCGCGATTTGATTGGCCCGGTACATTTTGGATTTTCAGATCCGAGGCTGTCTAGTCTGTCTCCCGTAGCAAATACCATTTGCGGCCACTGGGGACAGACTAGATCCTAGGCTACCACTTCTATATTCAAATACCACATTAATGTCAAGCATAAATTAGTTGAGGATCCTGCTAGCACTTTAGCTAACGTGTCGCACAGTCTGCTACAAAAACTAATAATAATAATAATAATAATAATAATAATAATAATAATAATAATAATAATAATAATAATAATAATAATAATGGATTAGATTCCTAGGCACCCAAAGCACTTTACATTACTGACCCATTATTCATTCGCTCTCACATTCCCCCTCTGGTGGTAGTAAACTACATTTAAGCACAGCTGCCCTGGGGCAGACTGATAATTCACACCAACAGCTCCTCTGACCACCACCAAACATCCATACACTAAAACTTGCAGGATAGTGGTACTTGAAGACCAGGGTTGGGAACCACTGCAGTACATCAGACTGTGTTTTTCTCTGATGTTGATTTGTCCATAACATATGTCTCCAAAGTTTTCATGCTGACCTTGACCTACCACAGATTATAGACTGGTTCACAGACTTGCGCTGGATGTTTCAGGCCCAGTTTCATGACAAAAACCAGTAACAGACATGACACCAAGCACAAAAAGGGCTGTGATGCCATGGTCTGCTGTCCACACAGATCCACAGAAACTGGACAATTTAGAAACTCTTGTTAAATATCACAGTTTTTAAACTTAGCACACGAGATAATAGCTGCGTTTCCATTCACAAAATGTAAATATCGCTATCAAAAACTGGTAATGGAAACACCTGAATTGAAAAAAAAAAAAAAAACAACCTCAAATATCGCTAAAAAAGTTTTCACGCTTTTATGACGTAGTTTTTCAGACGTTTCGATATTCGAATATATTGCAAAAGCACAATGGAAACACTTTTTCCACAATTATATGTCACAGGATGTGACGTACATGGTCACATGATCACTTCTCTCGGACTGAAGATGGCGCGATACACATGGACACAGGAGGAGACGGAGACTTTTCTCAAAATAATTCATGAGAAAAACATAACTGCTGTTTTAGAGACAGCAAACAGCAGAAGCATGCATTGTGCTACCAAGTTATCGAAAGGTACGTCTTCCAATAGTGAAATCTTGTGGGATGTTACGACACTCCTGTCTAGAACAACCATCAATGGAAACACGTTCAAAGTGCAAATATAGTTTTGTCAAAATCTTAGGAATATCGCCATTGTTTTGCGAAAAACTGTAATGGAAATGCAGCTGATATCTGTTTCGTTAGGTATCCATATTAGTGTGGATGGGGCATACGTTTCTGTCTTTTACATTAATAACTTTCAAACACCTCTGTCCTGAACACTACAACCAAAACTTAACAAAAGGTAGCGATGCTGGAACAATTTACTTTCACTTTAAAAACAAACCAAAAAAATGATTTATTCTTATCGTAAACTACTTGTTTCTGAATTATTTAATATTCATTTTTCTTTTATGTCTTGATTAGTAGAGCTTAGTAGGGACTTTTTAATCATATTTTGAAATGTACACATTTTCTATTCTTGGTAATGTTATCTTGTTTTATTACTTATCAACTAAAGGCGATGTCACTATCTATGTGTACTGTATTGTATTTCACTTACGAAGCACCCAGTTTCACTCATAATAAATACACATAAATGTACATGGCATACTGATATACAGAGTTTTGTGAAATGTTCTCACAAGCATTCTTTAAGTATTTCTCCAAAGGAATTTACATCCTTAAAAGCAAATAATTACTGATAACATACAACTCTGCAAAGAATTCCATGCGATAAAGAGATGAAGGTCAACATAAGTTATAAAATAATTACAATTCTTGTGATAAATGTTCATTTAAATGTAATAAAGAGCCATTAGGGTTTTCCTATGTAAAAATATAACTCAAATGTCTTGAAATGAATGACAAAAAAACAACAACAACATAAAAATAGAGGCAAACAAAGTTAAAAATTCAAACAGTCATTTGAAGAGTTTATATGAAAAAGCCCTAATGTTCTAATAATTCTTCATAAAGCTGTACTGTATATGTTATTTATCCTTAACATGTGACGTCCGTCGATCACTGAATAATTAACTAACAGTTTAATAACATATAGGACAATTCACATTTGTAAATAGTATTTACTATATTAATCTAAGCGTCATATATTATATTATATTTCTAATTATTAGTCCTCTGTCATTCATCCAGCCGTTGAAGGTATTTGTTTTCAGCTGAGCAGTAATAAAAAGTCAGTCTGTTAATGTGCCCTCCTACGATTCGAGACTATGACTCATATCTAAGCCTCACTGCAGAGTTATATGTGATGTGAATACTTATCAAGGCAACAATCCTAAACTTGTTTCTACACTTCAGGCTCATAGTAACATATCCATGTTTTATGAGTAAATCATTGGCACTTGAGATCAGAATGTTTGCTTTTTTTTCCCCCTTTTAAATGTATATCAACAATACTGCACATCACACCATGGTAATATAAAGCAGGGAGATACAGAGGCTATGTAACGTATCTACACCAAGAGGATGGTTATATTTTCATTGGTATGCCTTGTAAATGATATTATTAATGGCTTAAATCAAATATACTTGCATTTTAGAAACATGAAGAAATGATGCAGTGTCACTTGGTTTGTCTCTGCTGCTTGTTTAGTAAAAGAGAGAAAAAAAAAAACATTTTTTTTTTTCAAGGTTTAAAGTTGCGCTGTTATTGAGTGTGTTTTGAGAAGGGAGGGGGAAATGTTAGCTGACCAACTGAAATAACTGTTGTTTGACGTCACGGCTTTATTTTTAGCAGGTAATATATGGGTGTGGAAGTGCCTTTTCATGTCAGAATCAAAATACAAACACATAACATACACACACTGATGCACCCATTTGAACGTGTGTGTGTGTGTGTGTGTGTGTGTGTGTGTGTGTGTGTGTGTGTGTGTGTGTGTGTGTGTGTCCACATATTAGGCAAATATGTCTTCACACTTGCTGATAAGCTATATTTGTTTGCACACGTCCTGATATGCATTTTTATTTTTAAAGCAGGCTACTGTATTCATTTACGGTGCATCTCATTTAAGCATGGATTGATGATGCATTTCACATCCAAGGACCTCAGATGTTTTTGTTTTTCACTTGTGATGTGGTCACAGTGGGTGAAAAGTATTACTAGGATTATCCTGTTGACTCCTGGTTTCACACTGGCTTCTTGACTTCTGAGCTGATGTGTGCAACCCTTTGAAATATATTACTATTCACATTCAGTAAGTGTAAAGTGCATTTGGGTAAAGCTTTAAAAAATAATAATAATCTGTGCTTCTTCACTTCTGTCAATCAGTCTGTTAACATTATATTATCATAAAAATGCATGGAAATTGTTTTTTTTTTTTTCTTTTCATCCCAAAATCCCAAAGTAAAATTGAAGACAGAAATGCATTATGGTTTACTATTTGTATTTATTAGTACCAGACATGGATTTGTGTTTTGTGATTTATTTCTGAAAGGTTATCCTTATAGATGTATAGTTATTTTAAGAGAAGTATCTTTTTCCTGCATCCACATGTTCATTTCACTGCATGGTGGGATTTCTGCTTAATGTGAACACATAGAAAATTACATTTTGTACAATTTGCATGAGCCAAATAGAGACTTATCTGTTGATAGATTTTTCTTGTTTATTTGTTTCAAGGATTCAAGGATTTTTTTTTATTGTCATTCAGCACCTGTTAAACATGAGACAAAATGAAATTGGTTTCTCCTGGTCCTGGAGCAGCCTGATATAAAAATCTATGTATAAAATTATATATATATATATATATATATATATATATATATATATATATATATATATATATATATATATATATATATATATATACAAATAAATTATCAATTTATTTCTATTAATTAATTATTTAGTAATTCATTTATTATTTTATAATTCTTTTTTAAAATAGAATAAGAATTGTCAGCCAAATCAAACCGATATCTCAAATCATTTGTCCCATCTGCCATTAAGTTTTTAAATACCCTGTAGGTAAGTTTGTTGGTCGATGATGCACCATTAACCATGTTGATTTTATTCATTATATTTATTTTAGGGCTGTCAAAGGATTTACATTTTCAATCATATTAATCACAGGGTTACTTTGGATTAATTTAAATTAATCATGATGAAAACACTCTTATGTCGGTCAAATGTTTTGTTTGTTTGTCTGTTTTGTACTCAAATTTCTCACAAAATACACAAAAATACACTAAGAAATGTTTAAAAAAATACAGAGGGAAAAAAAGTAGAAAACATGCTAAAATCCACAAAAAAAAATATACTAACAACTAAAAGCTCTGAAAAACTCAAAACATATTCAAATACTATTCTAAAATACAAAAAAAACCCACGAAAACCTATGTAAAAAATATTAATATAAATGCAACTAACATGTTTATTCAACACTTTCAAGAAAACAACTTTAAACAAAATAACTGTAAACAACTGTTCCATTTAATAAGATTAATCCTGATGATGGATGAATGTGTGTTAATAAATAATAATTATTTATTTATTGTATTATGTGAGATTCATTGTTTGGTGATATGTGAGATGTACATTTCTGTTGCAAATTAAATTGTCCTTCAGGGACAATAAAGATTTTTCAACTCAATTCAATTCAATAGATATGGAATTATATAAGACAGAAATAAATAACATAAATACTGAAGTGTGTCTGGAGTGATTTTTTTTTTCTTTTGATTTGTTGACTTGTCAGATTCTCATTGTTTATTATGAGTTGGTTGAGCATTGTCTTTAAAATCAGCATTAACTAAATTTGAATCAGTGTTATATCTCTGTTCATTTTTTGTTTTGTTGGTCAAGGACAATAAATCAAAAAAGCATCTCATTAGACCTTTCAGAAAAATGTCATCTTTAGACAATTGAAATCAGATGTAATAAAAAATTTAAGGAAATTAGGAGGATGCAAACTATTTATTTTCATGTTTGTTTTTTGAGGAAGTGTTGAGGAACAGTTTCTGCAATTAACTCCTGAAAAAGTGTCTAATTTCTTTTTGCCAGCAAGTGAAGTGATCTTCAAATATTTAAGGAAATAGTAAATGAAAACAAACTGATGGCTGTAGGTTTGTGTGCATCTATACTAAACAGCTTTTCAGTCAGTAGGGGGAGAAAACACTTCATCCCACTCTCAGTATCGGCACTCTTGGTCATCTTTCTCCCCCTCTCTCTCTCTCTCTCTCTCTCTCTCTCTCTCTCTCTCTCTCTCTGCTTACTGAGCTTCCCTCCCCCACTGTAGGCAACACCATGAGTCAGAGAATGGCACATTGACATGAGTGGCATGGCCAGCCTCGCACAGAGTCAAAGAGTACAGCCTGAACTTCATGTCACTGTCCAGATTTTGTGAATATGTGTTCTTGAGGAGCCTAAGTCATGGATGAAGCTAACTTTTAGAACCTGTAACTACTTTCAAAACCATTTATTATTTGTAAATTCTACATGGGAGCAGCTCCCGAGGCCTCTGGGAGTTGTTCAAGGACGCAGAGTTGTACGATTTGAAGGGCAGTGCAGTGATGTTAGTACTTCCTCTAGTCAGTCTGAGAGTTTGAGCCAGAAACATACCAGTGAGTTTTCAGACACACTATTCATTCATTGGTTAATTTCTCTGTCATAAAAACATATCTCAAACTGATTTTTTGTAACTGTATTGTAACATTGTAAAGACAAATTCAAATTATTTCCTTACTTCCTTAAAATCAAAGTTTTAAAAGCCGTGTACACCTTAATCAGAGTATAATCGAATCGAACTGGAGTTTGAGAAGTCGATCTAACTGAAGTTTCCATAAGTATTGCTTCTACCCAATTGTACTTGCATAAGGGGCATTTGCACTATGAAAAAGGACCTGAACCTATGGTACCTGGTCCTAGATTTTTGGTATCTACTCCGCTGAGGTACCAAGCGGTCCTATCGACTGATCCGAGGAGCGATTTGTGTACGTCGCCATCTTGCGGCGGCACCATTGCTGGGCAGGTGTTGGTCATTAAACTCAGCTATGCCATCAAGAAGTAGTTGTTGTACGGTAATACATTCTGGTGACTGAGACAACTGTATGACAGCATGAACAAAGTTACTCGGTTAACGATGTCAGACATTGGCCTCTGGTGACTGATGAAGGTATCTCATGAACTGATATGAATTTATGAATTATTTATATAATCACCATAGCTGGGGTTATGCTAGACAACATTAGCTTTCCTTACACAGAACTTTGCATACGTTAACATAGCCTAAAGTTTGTCCACACTGTAAGCACTGGGTCACAATAATTAACTAGGCTAATTACATTGACTGACAAATACTCCCACTGCTGGTTTTTTTGGGGTGAAGTCATTTCTATTGATATATTTAATCCAGATCTTCCCAACGCCTAACCTGACTGTCGCCAGGTGGTATTTCACAAGACCATCTGGGACTCTTCCTCAACTGATCCGTTTTCAAAGGAGGGGCCTTATCTAAAATCCTTGCATGTGATTAGACTAAAAATTTGTCATCGAGACTGACGCACCACTTCAGCCACTCATGTTGAAGTCAAGCCACTTAGTCAGCGAAAATAGTTTGCATCAGGTATATACTCCACATCAACAGAAGGGTTTTAAACTTACCATTTATACATGACGTGAGCCTTCTCAACTACGATACCCACCAAGTTCTTCTGGTAAACGTTGGAGGAAAGCATGGTTCTCCATTTATCCTTTAGCCATGATTCGGGGCTAACTAAACACTAGCTGTGGATGTGGTTGTCATTTCTTCCTCCCAGTTCCATTACTGTCAGCCCAGGTTTACCAGCCTCTTTGACTTGGTCCTCTACCAACACAACCAGGGGGGTACCACAATAACCATGTGTTATGAAGCAATAGATAAAGTAAGAACTAGAATTAGAGTTTGTTAAAATGTGAGAATTTAGCCAAATTATTTTTTATTTATTTATTTTTTCATTCATTTTTATTTTTTTTATTTTCACAGTGGGGTGTGGGGTGGTGCAGTGTTAGCACTTGTGCCTCACACCAGACCTTTCTGTGTGGAATTTGCATGTTCTCTTCGTGTCTGTGTGGGTTTTCTCCAGTTTCCTCCCACTATCCAAACACATGCACCGATAGGTTAATTGGTTAATCTAAATTGTCCATAGGTGTGAAGGTGAGACTAATTGTTTGTCTTTATATGTTCAGCCCTGAGATGAACTGGAGACTCATACAGGGTGTACCCCGCCTTCACCCATTGTAGCTGGATTAGGCCCCCAGTGACCCCTGCGACCCTAGTAAGGATTAAGTGGGTTTCTTACAACCAGACCCCCAAGTATTTCAGGTATAGGCCTCAACCAAATGGTTGACCGGTCTGTTTATAGTCAAAGTATCATATACCTTTATGCATACAAAAAAGACTGAGAACAAGTCAAGAAACTGGTCATTTTATTTAAAAAATGAATAGTAATTGCTTATGTTCTTAATGGCAATAATACAAACAAGATGAGCCTGGTTCTTAGATAGTCTGCAGGAGGCCGGAATCATGTTGATAGTGCCAGCTTTAGGCTTCCCGTGGGCGGGTTAGACTGTGGTGCTGATGCGACCGGTTCGTAGAGAGTCTGCAGGAGACTGGAATCATGTTGATAGTGCCCGCTTTATGCATCTCGTGGGTGGGTTAGTTTGAAGGCAAAAATGGCTTTGGTCAGGCGTGCAACAGCACTTCTCTTCTTTTACTGTTGGCCATTGCATGCATTCGGTTTCTAATGGTATGTTGTGAAGCAATCCTGATTTGCGTTCAAACACAAGAAAACAATGCATTTTTCATATTTCCACTGCGAAACTCCCTTTGGACAGAGGTTGCTCCGCCTCCGCTTGTGACCGCAACTGACTGAAGTACCCCCCTCTCTCCTGTACTTCTTCAAAAACCAATGTAGCCATGGTGTGAATTATATTACCTTTGTTGTACACATGGTTTGTTTGTTTAGGTTACACCCTCAAACCAAAAAATAATGGGCAGATTTTTAATTTTTGAGTAGGCTATGGTTCAGAATCTGACAGAGACCAGACTTTTGAGAGGTGTAGGTGGAATTACAAGGAGAAAACACAAGAGGGAGCTGCCTTTGTGGAGGTCTACACTATCATAAGTGCCCTTCTTTTTGTTGATGGCAAGCACAAGCGCCACGAATATTGAATTTTTGCACCAAGAACTGAACGGCTTGCCATCATCCCCTGTTTCGTTCAGCCAGGCCCACCTCCATTTGTATTTCACTCTTTTGTTGATCTCAGACACATCAGTACCTTCCTTCACTTCCATGATGCTGCCAGAACTGAAAGTAGATGCGACTCGCTATTGAGCTTGTCGAGCCATTGACCTCCTCGTCCATAGAATCAAAAGATGTGTCGTCGCTGTCATCTGCTGGTGTGGACCAATAACGTGGATCCTCCATAGGGTCATCATCACTCAGATCTGCGTTTGATTCCTGAGGATTTTCAGGCACAAGGGCCAGAAAAGACTGTGCAGGTCATGCCCCATAGAACATTTTGGCATCCATCTCCAAATAGATTTGGTAGTACCAAGGCTTTAGCATGGACTTCAAAACATTTCTACTTAGAATAAAATAGGTTTGGAAGTATCAAGGCTTTGGGGGACTTGGAAAAATTTCTACTTTGGTTTGGTTGTACCAAGGGCCTGAAATTAACATAAGCTAAAACAGAAATTTGCTCTATCTGCATGAATGCTTACCTCTCCCATAGAGTTTGGAAATAAAATTGAGGCAAAGGTGCGAAAATGCCAGTTGTAGTGAACAGTTGTCATATCCAGGAAATTATTATGTATTATTTCATGTTTTGTTTCTATGTTTGTCTGTCACTTCCTGTTTGTTTGGATAGATATCCTTTTGTGTTCTGTCCTGTCTAATCTGACCTTTACCCTTGTTTCCCCATGTGTGTGCTGATTGTTCCTTGTCCTGATGTGTGTCCCCTGTGTCTTATCATATCCCTACCCTTATGTGTGTCTATATACTGTAGTAGGTGTTTTCCTCTTGTCTAGTGCTAGTTAATTTAATTTTATAGAGAACATAGCCAGTCTTGTCTTGTAACGTTTTTGATTCCTTGTTATTTGTCTAGTTTTGTCCTTTGATATTTTGCCACTTCACAGTTTGTCCTTCATGAGACTGAATTTAATTTAATATTTTGTCACATAAAGGTTTTTCCTTTATAAGAGTGATTTTTAAGTGATATATATGTCATTTGTTAGAATTCTTCTGTATGAGGGTTTTATATTGTACTTTATCATTAAACATTGGTTTATATTTGAGTATCAAGTTTTTGAGTTGTGCATTTGGGTTCAAACCCCAGTTCAGTCGTGACAACAGTGCCACAATATAAATCAGTCAAAAGAGAACAGACTCAAAAAATGAAAAGGCCCAAAATGTGAGGATTAAACCAAAACACATGAAAATAAATGAATGGATTTTGTGTAATTATAACAACCAATACACATTGTCATGTGTATACTCACATTGTTGCAAAATAATTGACCCTGTTACTTCATAATAGCTTTATGTAATTTGATTAAACTAGTGCAGAGCCTGTAGAAAATGTGAGATTATTTGCTACTAATGTGTTGTGGAAGTGGGTGAAATGAGTTGAAAGGAGCAGAAAGAAAGACTATAATAATTAGTTGGGGCTGTTTTGGAAGTGTGTACCGGAATCTATGAGTATGATAATGCTAATGGTGTAAGTTATTACTGCTGGTAGAATTGGTAAAAACAAAGTTTCAGATCAGGCAGACAACCTACCACTGTACAAGATATATTACGGCTGTGAAGTGAGCCACCAGTCATTCATCCAACAGTCAAATGTCACTGTTTACTTTCAGATTTCAATCCACGAAAAGAAGGAACCTGGGCAATGTGCGTCCGCCTACTAAACTACAGCTAAAAAACAAACCAGAAATGAATGAAAAGGGTCTAAACGTGAAGTAACAAAGCTGAATGGTGGATGAGCTAGATAGTAGTGTAGCCTACACCCATTAAGATTGGCGTAATGTTAAGCTGAAGGTGAATCAGATGTTCCGCCTGTTAATTCAGCAAATTACAGACCTAACTTAACTCATGCGAATGTACCATATAGCTTCAGTCACAACCAGACTTGCTGTGGCCTCAACAATGACATAAATGTCCACACAGTAAATTTTGCAGTGTTAAATCAACACTTAGAGAGTTTATTTAACTTCTTCTAGAGTGTATTTGGTCCCATTGTCTCCAAATTAACACTGCAAAATCTACAGTGCATGAATTCCTGGGAGGACATAAGTTGTTAGTGGAGTGTAGTACAGTTGTGTTGTTGTCTAATGCTCCATTGGTACGGGATAAGCATTACGTATGGACCATTGGTAATTTGGATAATTACGGAGAATGTCTGAGTTCTTAATCCTGTGTGAATGTGCCAGTAATAATAATAATAAACAGTAATAACTTCACCAGAAATTACCTACTGTGTTTTGGTGAAAGACAAACGTCCAGTAATAATTCAAGTCTTGTGTGAATGTGCATATAGAGACCTTGTGAAAGTCCATAACAGCATTGAGTTGTCATTAGTAATGCACTACGGTGCAGCTGTAGCCAAGTCAGGGGGCGGGACTTAGGCAATCTGCACGGCAATGCTCAGAGTGGTAAAGTTAGAGTAATGAAATGAGTTTAATATCCTTGTTGTTGTATGTCGTAATGTTGTGAAACTTTGCACTGCAATCCACCATAGTACTGGAAAGTCAGCCTCCAGATGTTCCACAGATAAACAGGACACACTACAGACAGAGATTTGTTGAATTATAGATAGATGATTTATCTACTTATTGTTTTAGCTGTAATAGCAGACAGAGGATTCAAATGGAATATATGGAAATTAGGATCTAAAATAATAATAAAAATGATAATATTTCATTTTCTTTGTTTTATTTTTAAGGTGTGTATTTGTGATTTGGTATTGTTTGTTTAACTTTGATTCAGTACAAAGGAGGCTGTAATAGTCTTCCACTATAAAATAAGACTGACTAACAGACTCAGGCCATAATAATAACATGCTCTTAACCCCTAACGGAGCATGCAGAAGTGCCCAGGGAGGTCCAGAGGGCAAAGGTCAGGATGCAGCGACTGGCACATACAGAGCTCAGGTCAGGGGCAGGCCAAAGACGGCCAGACAGGGAAAACAGAGGACATGCCTGGGAAGTGAATGAATCCCATCTTCAGGCAGGTTTGATAGCACAGGTTTTCAGTTTTTCTAAAGTAAGATTCATGAAATGTCATTCAACTATTGCTATATGTACCTGTAAGTTCCCCATATCATCCAGTTAGTCGTGTTCCATTGTGTTTGGCGTTACATGTGTAGAAATTTGGTTTCTTGATTAGAGCAGGGGTGCCACATTCAGCCCAATATCATCTTACATAGCCTGGATAATAACAGTGGAAAAAAAACCAAAATGACATAATAATAATGTTTACTTTTATAATGTTTCCTTAAAAATCTGAATAACATGAACAAATTGAAATGTCTTGAGGAAAAACATGTGTAATTTCAACAGTAGTCTACTTCAATTTATTAGTGAGTCAGTTTAGCATTCACACCAACTTACATTATAGTTACAAAACATTGTAATGTAAAAAAAACCCCAACATTTACTGTAGTAACTGGCAGAATGTTAAGGTTTTAATTGTTTTAGACAGTTTTAATGCACCTTCCAGTGTACGTGTGTGTGTGTGTGTGTGTGTCTGTGTGCGTGTATTATGGGTAAAATACAGAATCCAAATTTCCCTATGGTGATAATAAATTGTGTTTCCCTTCAACCTTTTTCCAACCATACATGCTTCAAATTTCTGACCAATTACATAATAGTTAACACTGCAAGACAAAACAATTTTGCTCACATGATTTATTGAAACCAATCTACAAAAACTCTATGTAACACCCTTTTCTGCTGAATGGTTTTCTGGGAAAACCAGTTTATTGATACATTTCTATTTCATTTGACACACAGAAGAAATCATAAACCTGCTCTTGTTTCTAATAGTTCTATGCTACATCAATGTTACGCTTTTTTATCAGGGCAGAGGCCATTTTCCACATACATTACAAGACAGTAACAGTTCCAGTGAGGACAGTGAGTCAACAATCTGAAGTCCAGTGTGGTCTACAGGGTCTGTAAGGACCACCTCTGTATGAACTGTGAGCGTTTTTTTCCAGAGTCAAAAGTATTTTCCTCAAAAAGGATAAATCCCACTCTATTTTGAATACATTTAGCACTATATTGAGTTTGGAGAGCTCTGCACAAAGAGAAACTGTTACTCTTTTTAGAGAAGGACCAAATGTTATCTGTGTAGAGTAAAATTTCTTCAAATTGAGTAAATTACCTGCTTTGTTAGGTCCCTGCATGACAACACTACCTGTATAAAATAAATAAGTAAATAAATAAATAAATAAATAAATAAATAAATAGATAAATAAAACTTTTCCCACTGGGATACATGAAGTTAATCAAATATATTAATCAGCACAAAAGTGAATGTTGTCCAAAAAGGGACAATAAAATCCAAGTTATTTTGATATTTAACCTGCCTACAGTAGATTGATTGTGAACATCAATGGGCAAAAAATAAATAAACACTTCACCTTAAAATCACAGTCAATTTAATTTACAAAGAAACATTTCAGAACCAGCTGAATGTAATATAAAAGCTTACATTGCTTTTCAGATTAACTTATTTCTATGTACAGCAGAGACGTGAGATCTGGTCATAAATGATCACTCAATACACATTTGAAGATATGCTATAATACCTGGTGTGAACAAAGGCACATACAGCTGGCCACTTCAGATCACACATCTGCAGATGCATGTTCATGTAAGGTCTGAAAAAAGATCTGATAGAACAGAGTAAGGACAAGCTGGGAAAACAAGGAAAATATACTGGATGTAACTCTAGTTCTTTGAGCATGTATGTGGCTCTGTAAACACTTCTGGTGAGACGTGTGTTTGCTCATCTACTTATGTGAAGGCTGGGTTGGAGTCTGTTTTGGACATGTGTTGACACTGACTGACTGTATTTTTAAGCTAATGATAACTAGTGTTGGCGTAGAAGAAGAAGAGCCACTGAAGAAATTGAGGCGTTTGAGTTTTCACTGAATATCTGACCCAAAGTGCATCATGGCTGGTATGACATAGGCTCTGACAGGAACTTCATGTAAACACATTTGCAAACAAATGCTAATGTTACCTTATCCAGTTACTTTTAGAGTAAAACATTTAAAAGCTGCAAGAAGCTATGTTATATACACTATGTATTTGCTCATCTGCCTTCATTCGCATATGAATTTAAGTAACATCCAATTCCTAATTCACAGGGTTTAATATAACGTTAGTTCGCCCTTTGCAGCTATAACTGATTCAACTGTTCTGGGAAGGCTGTACACAAGGTTCAGAGGTGTGTTCATGGGAATTTTTGACCATTCCTCCAGAAGCACATTTGTAAGATCACACACTGATGTTGGTCATGAAGGTCTGGCTCTCAGTCTGCACACTAATTTATCTCAAAGGTGTTCTATCAGGTTGCGCTCAGGCCGGTCAAGTTCAGACTCTGTCATCCATGTCTTGTTGGACCTTGCTTTGTGCACTGGTGCAGTCATGTTGGAGGAGGAATGGGCCAGCTCCAAACTGTTCCCACAAATTTGGGGAACATGGAATTGTCTTGTTATGCTAAAGCATTCACAGTTCCTCTCACTGGGACTAAGGGGCCAGGCCCAGCTTCTTAAATACAACCTCACTCCATAATTCCCCCTCCACCAAGCTTTACACTTGGCCCAATGCAGTCTGATAAGTACTGTTCTCCTGGCAACAGCCAAACCCAGACTCATCTGTCAGATTTCCAGATGGAGAAGTACCGTTTGTCACTCTAGAGAACACGTCTCCACTGCTCTAGAGTCCAGTGGAAGTGTGCTTTACACCACTCCATCCGATGCTTTGCATTGCAGTTGGTGATGTATTGCTTGGATGCAGCTGCTCAACCATGGAAACCCTGTCCATGAATCTCTCTGTGCACTGTTCTTGAGCTAATCTACTAATCAGTAGTGATTGACTGCAGAAAGTTGGTGACCTCTTTGCACCAGGCGCCTCAGCATTTGCTGTCACCACTCATCAGTTTATGTGGCCTACCACTTTGTGACTGAGTTGCTGTCATTCCCAAACATTTCAACCCTCTTATAATACAGTTGACAATTGACTGTGGAAGATTTATGAGCGAGGAAATTTCCCAATAGGATTTGCTGCACAGGTGGCATCCTATCACACTTCCTATCATAGTTCCATGCTGGAATTCATTGAGCTACTGAGAGTGACCCATTCTTTCACAAATGTTTGTAAAAATCTGTATGCCTAGGTCCTTGAATTTATACACCTATGGCAATGGAAGTGTTTGGAACACCTGATTCTGATTATTTGGATGGGTAATATAGTACGCATTGACTTGTGTACTTTCTAATGCTGCCTTTTCACTATATGGAACCAGCTCGGCTTGACTCAAGTCAGTATTCCTGGAGAGCGTCTCCATTACAGGATAGTTCTGACTTTACAGTATTATGGTGGTGTGACGAGTTACTTCCACGTCATCTGAGACTTGCAAGATGCATGCAAGATTTGCTGATAAACTTATTAGTTTCGTGTTGTCTCCTCTGAATTTTTGTCAACCAATGAAAATTGAATCTCTTCAACCAACCATGGTGTAATTTTGTGTTGTTATCATGTGGTACTGGTATATTTACAGTCAACTTTCACATCTGTGTTATGTAAACCAGTGGGTCACAGAGACAACTGTCGGGCCAATCCATGTCACCAGTATTTATACGTCACATTTTAGTATCACTTGGAACCTGGTGATACCAAAATAACTAGTACCAGGTAACAGATCCAGGTCCTTTGT